>WBMZ01007945.1:5000-49718 GCA_013400975.1 Atrichornis clamosus | reverse complement strand
TCTTTCAAACTAAGACACATTCATACTTGTCTTTTTCTTGGCAGTAGTGGCACAGCATCCATACAAGGTGAAAAAGCAAAGCAGTCCGACAACTTCAGATACCAGCACTCACTAATAAACATCTGAGGTTTTTTAAGTGAGTTGCACAGTGCTATGTGCTTCATTTGGATATGTTGGATTCAAACTTGCTTTGGTTAAAGAGGTGTTTAATTAAAAGGACAAAATATTATCAATTCAGTAAATATCACATTAATTTAAAATTGTGTAATTACTAAACATGCATTAATAAAAGATTCATAAATTACATTCATAATTATTATTTTAAAGATTGTTTAGCTCTTATGAATGATTATACAGTGGTTACAGTTTGTCTTATTATAGACATGTTTCAAATATTTTACAGTGGCTTCCCTGTCCATCACCAGCCTCCACACTGCAGCATCTGGGGTACAGCAACCCCTGCACTCTGGCTGCCACTTACACCCTGGCACAGCAACGCTGCTGTGTTGCCTGCAGCATCCCCCAGGCTGCCTGCAGCACCCTTCTGAGCATGCCAGCCACGCTCCCGGTGCTCCCAGCGGTGCAGTGCAGAGCCGGTGTGAGCAGTGCTGATGGTGGCTGGTGAGGAGGTTATCCTGAAGGTGCTAACAGTGGCATCATAGTGAGTGCGAGGAAGGTATGTATGGGTTTCTTAATGCTGCTCTTCTGGAAAAATCTGACATAGTGATGCCTCTTTCCAGAGGGCGTTTACATCCCAGAAGAAGTGTGAGCTATAAATGCTGCTTGGTTCAATAGGTTAGCTCTTCAGTTCTCCAGAATTTAAATAATTCTCTAGTAAATCCCATCTGTTATTCAGAACAATTCCTTTGAATCCCATCGGTTTCACCCCTATTATCTTCTCCAAGTTCCACTGCTCATGGTGAGTCAGCATGGTCTAAAAGGCTGAGTGCGAAGAGCCAGAAATTAGACATTTTTCCAGGAGGAAAAGTGCATAAGGAGGATGTCCTTTCCAGATGCTGAGTTAGGGAATTTCATCTCACTTAGCTAAATTTCCCTTGCAGTTTCTGGTAGGTGCAAAATTTTTCTTTATGTTCTGTCATAAACTCCTCTTCTGTTCTGCACTGCTGAATACTTTCCTCCAGCTCCAGGTTGCATTTCAATGGTAAGCAGAGTCATATCTGTTTCTGTTTCTTTGTGTTTGTAAATGTTTGGAAGTCCTTCTCCATAAAAGGTGCTGCATAAACTTTAAACTATATTTTAGTATTATGAGCACCATCACTTGCAGGGGAAGCTCTAAATATATTTCAGTCTCATTGTAGACTATCAAATTAATGTAATGACGAACATTAAGGCTTTTCAGAAATCAACTGAAGGATGTAATTTTTTTTTTCAAATCATAGGGAATTGAATAAATCCAAATGCCGAGATAGTCTACAAAGCCCTATCTTAGTCTCTCTAAGATTTCTAAGAGTTTTTTTGCTTTTGTTCTTTTCCTTACAAAATATGAAAGAGAGGTAACAGTACTAGGTTTACAATGAGGCCAGGTTGATGGCAGAAAGAGTCACCTCTGGAATTCTTCAGTACAATTCTCAAGGGCAGAGATGTGGTGTTGGGTTTGGGGGAGAGGGGTGGTGTTTGTAAATTGGATGTATTCAATTCTGTATGATTTGGATAAAAAAAAACCTCATCATCCATGGTCAACTCTCTAGTCCACCCAGGACAGCATGACTGTAGCCAGGAATGGCCTCTGGCTCATGGTGATTCCTCAGCTGCTCCTGAGGCACTGCCTGGGAGAGCACTCACTGGCATTATCTTCATGCCAGAGAGCAATGAAAGAGGGTGGACAGGAGTGGGACATGCTCGAGGCAGCATCCTGGCTCTGATTAATTGCCAGAACAGCCATGGCCAAAGTGTTACTGTGGGGACCTCCTTGGTCTCTGCACCGTGGCAATGGGTGCTTTAGATTAGAGAAAATAATGGTATCTGAGGGGAAGACGGCTGGAACTCTTGGTGATGGAATAGACTAAGGAAGGAGCAAACCTCTGGCAAGACTTGAGAGGAAAGGCACCATGGCACACTGCTGCTCTTCTCTCTCCTGGCCCGAACCAGGAAAATGGCAATTGCTCAGCTGTGCAGCAGGTCCATGTGTTACACAAGTGCATGTCAGCCTTGAAATTTGTCAGCTTTTTCATATGCTGATGAGAACAACCATGCAGTATTTGCCTGTTCCCTCATATCACACATCCTCAAATTGACCAGGTTTAACCAAGGCCACCAGAATGTTGGGGCTGAAGCAATTGTCGTTGAGGAAAGGCTGCAGAACTGGGACTTGTTTGCCTGGAGATGAGACAGCCCCAGGCTGCCTAACAACAGCCCTATGGGGGAGTCATGAAGAAGATGGAGCTGGTTTCTTACTTCAGTGCAAGGTGAGAAGAAAAGAGACAACAGGTACAAGTTGAAAATATGACATCTGCACACCGATATAAGGAGGAAAATTTCCCCAGGAACGCAGGGAGGCAGTGCCACAGGCTACCCAGGGGGAATGTGCAATATTCATTCTTGGAGCTTTTCAAGAGTTGACAAGATAAATAAAACCCCAAGAAGTCAGTCTGAGCTTACAGCTGAGCCTGATTGAAGACTTGGATTAGAGACATGTTGAGGTCCCTTCTAACCTGAATTATCCTGTGACTCTTTAGAAAACTTCCTGGCAGAAGCAGTAACTCAACTGCATCAATAATTATTGCTAAACAGACTGCCACATCATGTTTACAAAAAAAATATTTTCTGGGATTGGGGAGAATTCTGAATAATTTTCTTTCTAAAATCCCTTTTTGTGGCTTGTCCAAACTTGCTAAGAAAGAAAAGTTTTCCTATGGGATGAAAAAGAAGCTGTTAGGAAATTGGTTTGCATAGAAAGAGGGGGACGGCTAGAAGAATATCAAACATCGGGTACTCAGCAGGTACTAATTGGGTGGTTAGTTGTGAAGAAACTGTTTCCCCCAGGTACTGAGATAAGGCAGCACACAAATGACTTGAAATATGGATGTGACCCAATACCTCCCTTTTAATTCAATCTTTTTCCAGCCCATCGCTGGAATTTACACAACGTTTTATTGACTATGGTATCAGAAGCTATCAATTTGCTGCAGCCTCATAAAAATAAAATAGTGATACAGAAGAGAAACTGCTGTGTCAGACACACTTCAGCTATTCCCGGCTTTCCTCACCCCTTCATCTACCCTCTCATCATAAACATCACTATTCTGTTTGCCTCTTGCTTCTCCTAACTATTAAAACAGGGAACCAAAACCACAGCCCACAGGCTGTTAACGTAAGATCCAGGAATGTGTCAAATATTTGGTGTCTGAAATATTTCTTGGCTCCAACCAGTAGTAAGGAACAAACATGCAAGCCAATAGTATAAAATCAGGTGTGTCTGTGGGCCAGGGAGAGATAAAAGCAGGGCTATATATTTAAAATGGAGCAAGAGTGTTGTCTCTCACCATGATTGTCATGGTAATTACCCATTTTAACGCATATTAGTGCAAACAGCTGTGCAAAATTCATATAAGTGGTGGAACATAACTAATACTCTTTAATTTAAAAAATTACAAGGGATTTTTTCAATGAGTTAAATGCATTTTGCTCATCATGCTTGATCCCTTTTGACATTAATATCTCCCAGGAACCAGTACCAGGATGCACAGTAACAATTTACCTCTTGGTTTAATTCCATATATGAATTAAAAATACCTTTGTCTGGTGAATTCAATAGTGATTTTTGGAACAATACATTTGTTTTGGCCCTAAAAATTATATGCCTTCAGCAATAGTGATGCTGTTTATCATACATCATGCATGGACACACATCAAAGACAGAGCATTTAACAAAAAAAATAAGATAGCTTGGGTTTGGGGTAGTTATAACGTTTCTATTGTGACTGTGCAAAGTGGCTCTGGTAAAATATATTTAGTAGAAGGATCTGCAGGTATTTGAACAAAAATTATGGCCCTGTGTGGCTTGAAGCCATGAGAAACCATGACATACTGTTTTCCATAAAGAGACAGAATGTTTAGGACAAAACACAAGATGAGATCCTAAAACTGCAACCTTCCCCAGGAAGTTTCAAGCCATTCACTACGGCATTTGCTGATGAGAATTGTTCCCATAAGTATATGCCCAAAGAGATAAACTTTATGCTGTATGCTAACTTTATGATGTGATAAAAGTTTGTGTTTGAGGTACCTTACTGATTATCTATTAGGTGGAAGAAAAAGAATAAAACAATCAATTAAACAGTAGCTCTTGTATCTGTATCTTAGCTAACCTGGTAATTGAAAAATGGCCCCCATTTTTCCCTCCCCCACCCATTTCCATGTAGCATTTCAAGAACTCTGTCCAAGAATATCACTATATGGAAAAAAAAAAACATCATCTCAAAATTATTAAAATCTCTGTGGGAATTCATGATTAATTTTAAGGCCTGGCAGATTAAAATACATTATTATGTACACTCTAGTGCATCCTTTCAGATATTTTCAGAATCTGATTTTGCTCTCTTGATACACACCAATGATTCTACATGTATCTAGTAGATTGCAAGGAATAGATTAGCATTAAAGAGGCAGTATTGTGTTGTTAGGTTGTTATGTGTAACTTGTGCTCATACATTAAGAAAAATGTAGCTGGCATTCCCTCGGACATGACCAGACCCCTTAAAAAAAGGAGAGAATTATTAGAAGTTGATTGTAATGCATCTGTAGAGCACTTCTGAAATTTTGACCTTTAGTACATTAGCTGGCTGTTTTTACCCAGCTTCCAGGCAGAGCAAGATCTACAGTACCCTGTTTAGGAAATGGAAATAATGGACTTATTAGTAGGACTTTTGTTAAAATTTCTATTCCTGAGCATTTTACCTTTAGCTCTGGACCTAGCTTTGCAATGATTCTATTGCTCTAAACAGCAAAATTAACAGTATTCAATATCAAGAAGATAAAAAAAAAGGTGGGGCTTATTTGGGACAGACTGACCATTTGCTCATTACTGCAGAGTCATTCATTCACAGTTTAGCTTTTTGAATGTTAAAGTTCCCTCTTCAGCCTCAGCAGCTGTTGTATTTCTGACTAGAAATCTGAAGACCCATTTAGCACCAATGTTCCATCATTAAGAAACATCTTTATCCTCCATCCTCACAAGGTAAGTAGAAGTTTTCTCATGTAATTCTAACGTAATTATCTTTGACACTCTTCCACGTTCCACCTACAGCTTCGTATCAACCTGTGTGACTTGAGGGCACATAGACAGGACAAAGGACTCTGACAGCCTTATGGCTGACACTGCAGTCTCCTGCTCATACACTCAGAGACCACACAGGTTCAGCATCAGACCCAGCTGACCAGTCATCACGATTCCCCTCTTTGTCCCTGACACTGTTACGTAGATGTTTCCTCTCTTTTCCCCCCTAGATACTGCATACAGCTTCACTGCAATTACTGGGGGTTTGCACCCATTGTCCCAGCAATCAGACCCTCCTGCAGCAGAGATCTCTGCAGGTCATTATTTAACATGGTCACAAATTTCATGCCATCTGCAAACTCTTTCATAATGATTTTATCTTTTCTTCCGTGACACTGATAATGTCAAATGATATACAGCCAAGAACCAATACCTGCAGAACACTACTAGCAACCACAAACACAGTCAGTGGTGATTGTTCCTTATAACTACATCTTGAGGCATATCTTTCAGTTTTAATGCACTTAACACAAGCCACACCGGTTTTCTACTGCTATAGTGTGTTAGTCAAAATACTTTGAATTACCAAGTTGAATACATTACAAATATTTATGTATACTACATCAATATAATAATCAACTAAATTACTAATCTCATAAGCGTGTTAGGAAATTAGTTTTAGAAGGACTGTTTTCTATAAAACCATGTTAATTGTCACTAGTTAAAATACATTATTTATCAATCAAACTCTTTGTCAATAGTCCCATTACAAAACTCAGGACCAACATCAGACTGAGAGGCCTGGAACTAATGGGACCAGAGTACTTATGCTTCTTTAAACATTGGCACAACACTGCCTTTGTGTTTCTCCTCCACAACATCTGGTTTGTTTCAAAAATTGCTGAAAATCAGTCTAAAGAAACAAACCTACATAAAATATTTAAACAGTCTGCATAAAACTTCTCATGATTTTAAACATCTAGCTTTCACAACGGCTGTCTATCGTCAGCCTTACATATTGTTGGGAATGCTGGGAAACAGTTCAGCAACAGTTTCCTGTCATATGAATATAGATATAATTTTTTTCCCTATATGAAAAAGAGAGAGAACTTTTGAATGTTTACACTTTTTTGTATTATAAATGTTTATTCTAATAGTTTCTCCTTTTCCTTTATAGGCACATTCAAGTCAAACTCTTTTCATTCTTGTAAGTTTAAAAAGGTCTTCTTTTATTTTCCTTTAAACTCTTTTAACTATAAATTTCCTCTTGCTCACTAGGTTTGATTCCGTTTTTTTCATCTTTCTGCTTAATGTATGTTCATGCTATTGGCATCTCATTTTCTAACTTTTTCCTTTTTATTTCAGTATTTATAGTGCTTATATTTCCATGCTTTCTTAGCTCATACAGACCTTTTACTGGACTTATGTGAATTTGGTTAGATAATGATTCCTCAAACAGTTTGCAGTTATCATTCATATTTTTCTGCTTAAATTATGCAGATCAGATATTTTAGGCTGTGTAAAATGCACCTTTTCTAAAGCAACAAACAGATGTATTGGGGGTTTGGGCTGTATTCTGTTTTCACATAACAAACACAGCCAATTTACAATCCTGAGCAGTTGTCAGATTTTATTTCAGACATAAATTTCTCTTCTTCTGTTAGATGAATTCCAGTATAATTTTCACCATGCTGGACACAACCGGCATGGGTTTTTTTGTTGTTTTTGAAGTTATGAAGCTGTCATCCATGCTTTTAAAAAATTCCAAGGACATTTTAGTTCTGCCAGCCAGATACTTCCTGCACATGTCAATCACATTGAAATCTGTTTGTGTGATATAGCTTTCTTCCTCCTACATCTTATATATAGAAAGATTGCTGAAGGAATGGCCATCCTGTTCTCTTGTGTGATTTGGTAGACCTGAGTAGTTGTCTATTGTCACTTCATCTTGTTTTTTTTCTGCTATACTTTTGATCATAAGTACTTGAGATCATTTCTTTCAGAGCGGCCAGTGACTCAGAAGCAAGCACTGGTGTAGTTGATGCAGAGTTTTTTTCTTCCTGTTCCTTTGCTCATCTGGTTCTTCCTAAAAAACAAACAAAACAAACCAAAAAACGAAACCAAACCAAAACCAAACAAAAAACCCCAAAAAACAACCAAACAAAAAACCCACAAAAATCCCCCAACAAAACCAAACCAAACCAACATACAAAAACCCACCCCAAAAATCCTAAACAACAACAAAAAATCTCAGACATATCCTAACATGCTGGGCATTAAATTCTCTCTCATAATAACCACTTTGACAAATAAAAGTTATTTGATAAGGGAACTGGGTTTGAAAATCACCGTTTTTATATTGATTCACAGAAACATTTTCTACATAGCATTACTTATAGACTCAGGACATTCCAAACCAAGGGGACTGTCCAATATATGCTTCAGTCTCATTGCATAAAGACATAAGCAATAGCAAAGTGCAAGACAATGCAGAATCAGGGTAAAATGAGGGTAAATTTTAACACCCACAGTTGTTTTCAAAGGCAGCTCCCTCTCCAAGTGCCTCAGTCCCTGGCATCTGAGCCATATGAGAGCATCTGCACTATCAGAGGCCCCATACATCCCACTCCCACAGTAACTTATCAAGATCTCTGAAATGCAAACTCTTGGGCTGGACTTTCATTCCGTCCTCTCTCAACCTTAGGTGCCTCCAAGGCAGAAGTCAAACATCAGCCATGTGAGCTGCACCTCCAATCCCTACTCATGAGCAAAAACCAGAGATTGTTTTTGCTAGTGTGGCTATTTTCTTACCTACACTTCGGTGTAGTGTAGGAAAGAACAAGATGGGAAGTGTAGGGAACAATGTAATGTAGGGAAGAACTTCCCTGCAGAAGTGGTGAGAACAGTGGGTGTGGAGAGATAATTCTGTGAGGACTCTGGCATCCTAAGGTACATGCACTGTAAAAGGGTGATTATGGCACGTGCTCCTGCAGCTCCAGTGGTATCTTCTAAAAAATGCATCATGTTGCCTGCTGTGAAGGTCAGGAGCACTGATGAAATTTGGCATTTTGTAGGCACTGACCTATTGTCAAATATTACTGTCTTTTTGTTTGCTTGCTTCCCCTTACCTTGCAGATGAGTTATGTTTGTTTCTTATCTAGTGCAGCTCTGAAGAAAACCTCTCTTTCCTCTGCTGCCTTCCTAGTTGCCTGAAACTTGGAGTTCAGCTGAGCAACCTCAGGGTTTTGGACAATCCTAACAACTAAGCTGGTAGAAGAGTCAGGGAAGTTTTATGTCCTGTAATCCTCCCATAATGACCAGATTGTCTGCATGGGTGGAGGTAAATAAACTCCACCTCTTCAATCAGAGAAATAATCATGTATCCTTAAATAGGGGTTGGAAAAACTACTCTGAAAGGCATCAGATCATGGGTTAGAACAAATCTGTGATATTCACTTGCTACACAGACCTGAGACTTGCATCCCTACTACAGTTGTTAAATGAAAGATAAGAACAGCAGGTCGATAGACTAATGCAGTGTCCTGCACCATAGGGCTCATCTACTCACCAGCAAGCACAGGAGAACTAGAGAACCTGGAAAAATGATGAAATGGTAGGGCAGTGATATGAGATCAGTCTAGACATAGGAAAGAAAACAGAATAAAATCAACAAACAGATGCAGTGGTCACTTCTTGAGATGTACCTGAAGGTTTGTTTTGGAGGTAAACTTCAAAATAACTGAAAAGCTCCTTTCTTTTTATTTTCTTAGCTATGTGGGTCAGAGACTGAAGAAATGTAAGAGGCAGAGATAGTAAGAGGCAAAACTGAATGCGATTTAGTCGTGAAATGGAAATGAAGATTTGGAAGACAATTACATGAGAATCAGCTAATAATGCTTACAATCACTTTGATTTATAAAAAAAATAATTCTGGCATCAGTGTATATTTTACTGCCTTTGACACTCTTTTTTTATAAAAAAACAACCAAACTTGCAAGGACTCAAGCAATTTGCCGTCTGCATTTTTTCCTCAGCAATATAAATGGCAGATTTTTTCCTGTGTAGAAAAACCCAGACCATCATACTGGACCATCTGTCCTCTGCACCTCAACTGCAGGACTCTCTCAACTTCAGACAGACCTCCTCTTCCTGTCAAACACGTGAGATCACATCTTCTCCACCAACCTGTACATGCCTGGATGAGAGGTACCATTATTTTGTGCTGCTGCTTTGCACCAAAATCGAACCTCAGTTTCATCTGCCAGGTGGGAAGAAAGAAGATTAAATATACAGTATCTGCAGTGACTCAGTAGGTACCTTTAGTGCTTAGCAGCCTAAATATCTCCACAAGGAGTTTCATCCTGGGTACTTATCTGTCAGTGACCCAAATGGACTAAAGAGGAGGAACTTGGGCGTGGAGGAGGTCAGGGTGTGGAAGTTATAGTACTCATGTCAGGAGGTGATCAGAAAGCTGATGCTGTGCACTTTCCTGCTCCTCAGTGAACTGATTCACTCTGAATGGTTCATTTATTTATGTGACCATCTAGGGGGAAAAAGTCTTTAATTGCAGGCTCCATAATGTGTTCTTCACATTAAATTCCAAAGTGCTGATTTCAGTGGATTCTGTTTAGAGGTCCATATAGTTTTGTTGGTGAACTGTGCTCATTCTTTAACTCTCTTGGTTTTGTTGACATTATATTCTTTATAACACTATAAATCACCTTTGGAAGGCAGCTAAATATTACTAACCCCTCTGTAGAGAGGAAAAAGAAGTTGTGACTCTAAAAAAAGTAATATACATTTGCCCCAGTGCAATCTATGGAGGGATAAAGTATAACTAAATATAGAAATGAGAAGTGAATTCCATATTTTGAAGTAAAAATCACCTTCTTAAGCCCTAGTGTTCATATTTTGCCAAAGGTAGATATATTTCTTTCTCTCATCCTGCTTTCCACCCTTGAGCAAATTGGGGGTTTTTACCCCCAAAGACTTTATCTTTCTAAGTCTTCCAACTACTTTTGTAGGTGTTCTTACAATAAACGGGAACAACTGTGCTAAAAGGCCATTCAAATGCTTACTCTTTTACTGTAGCCAGAGATCAGCCTCAAGAGTGCAGGGACCTTCATGAGGTCTAAAACAGCAAAGATCAGTCTTGAAAGTCAGCTTTTCCCCATGTTAGAGATTAGTTCCTCAGGAAACAAAGTCCTGCCAAGGACAAGTGTGTTTATTATGTGAGCAGATTTGCTCACGTCTCTTTTCCAGAAACCCAAGTGTTATATAAGACACATGACCCATCTTCTAGGCTGTGAGCTATACTTTAACCCTCCTTCAGAGATGCTAAACTCATGGATGATGGTGTAAATCAGTAAGGTGAACGTGCCTTGCAGCCAAGATTTTAAAAGCATAATAACTCTACTTTTTAGATAGTCAGAACTTAGTGAACCATTGAAAGTGACCCAGTTCAATGAGCAGAGCCGAACAGATGGAATTCCAGCCTCGCCATGCTTGGGTGACTTTCTGAACAATACAAAATCTTCCTTTAAATCTGTCTCCACCCAACTTCCTGCCTCATGCATGTATTATTTGGGCATATTTTGGTCACTTGTTAGTTCAGATCACCACGTTTTGGGTCAGAGTAGGTGACAGACTTTTAGTATTGGCCTATTGCTTTTTTTTTCCTTAGAGCTTTTAAAAGTTCAGCTGTTTTGTATCAGGCTTTAAAAAACAGACAAACAAAAAGAATCCTATGGTATGGTCTTTGTTTGTTGGGAAATGTCTCAGCAGGCTCTGGGCCCTGAGATGCAGTGCTTCTTTTCCCTTTTTTCATTTAACTTTCCTGCCACTGAAGGCTGACAAAACATATTTACTGCACTTTTGGGATTTACAGCAAGCCCCTTGCTCAGCAACTCTGAGGAACGTGGTAGTCCAGTGGCCACCAAACAGAAACCACTAGTACCACCTGTGAGCTGACTGCTGCAGCAGGGACATGAGAGAGAAGATAGAGCAATTATGGCAAAAGCAAGAGTAAATACAGCCAGAAAGCTGCCATCACTTCCTATGGGGCAAGAGCAGAGAAAGATGACGAATGGAAGGCTTCGGATGTGCACAGAAGTACTGTGGGGTTTTAATCTTCTACCATGCCTGAACACCTTGGAAAATTCCATTTCAGATTCATTTTGAAGTGCTTGTAGCAAGTTCTCCACTCCTCTTGCTTAGAAAAGTTTTAGAGTCTCAGTGTTTGTTTCTTTTATAGGACACTGGGAGTTTATTGAAAAGGTGTGGCTTGGTGTCCTGGTTTTGTCTGGGATAGTGTTTCTGTCTTCTCAGTTGCTGGTACAGTGCTCTGTTTTGAATTCAGTATGAGAGTAATGTTGATAACACACTGATGTTTCAGTTGTTGCCAAGTACTGCTTACCCTAAGTATTTGGGTACTTGGGTACAACTGGGGTTAAACCACGACATTTGGGAAAAGAAGGGCCTGTACTAGTACATCAAAGGGTAACTAAGAAAAAACAGTGTGCTGAAGCCATTCAACCTGGACTGTATAGATCACGTAGCTGTGGCATGAGTAGGGAAATATTTGTCCACTGTGCACAGAAAAGGCACCATTTGAAATAGAGAGGTGATTAAAACACAAGAAAAGGAGTGTGGTCTGGGCAGGTGCAGAGAAGAGCTGGAAGGCTGGTCAGGAGAATGCAGATCCTTTTGTATGCGAGACCATAAGGTATCCATTTTGTGTAAAAGGCAAAGGCTCTGATGAGGCATTTCACCTCTGGTCGTGTGCATCCACAAGGCAGGAAAAATATAAACATGGGGATGGAGAAGTGTAGGCACAAACACACATGGATATAGCCTGGTTAGGGCTTCTGGTCAAATAGAAGGTGGCTCTGAAACACTTGAAGAAAGTGTTCACTTGCCTTCCTGCCTTCCTGCTAAACTGGGATAAGCAAGAACAAGTAGAGCTCAGAGGGCGTATGTGGCATGACTCCGCATGAGGAGTTATTCCATTCTAGTCCTCAAATAAAATGCCTGCATCTGTAACTAGTACTTGGTATTTCTCCTAGTGGAGACATCTATGAAAAGAGACACAATCTTCCCTCTTTTCCAGGCTGATGTAATGGCCCACTCCCAAGGCAGTGCAGCCGGGTTTGTCACCACCTTTGCTATAACCATTTAGCAAATGAAAGGCTGTTACTCAAATGCTTTTCAGCTGCATTTTGTTCACTGACTTCTCTTTACGAACAGGTCCCTGAAGCCTGTCTGTGTGGTAACAGGGAACAGTAGAGGTACCTGTAATCTCTTAACCCCAGCACCAATAACAGTTGTGGTAACATGGTCCTTGGCATGTGGACAAGTTCCTATCTTCCTGGAAAGGCTTTAATCAATTTGCACAAGTGCCTCCTTCTCCTGTTCCTCTGTGTTTGTACAGAAGTAGGTTGCAGATAGCTCTGCTGCATGCAAATGGCTGCAGCCACATCTGTAATGGCCCTGTTCGTCACACAGCCTTGGTCAGCAGCCCCTCCTTGGACAGGCATCCCGTGCTGAGTCATGAGCACATCTGTTCTCTTTCAGGGCACTGGCAGAGGTACGTGCTGTATTACCTCCTGGGTGAACCAAGAAGGAAAATAAAATGCAAAGAACTTACCAATCATCAAAAATAGTAACTCACATGAGAGTTCTCCTCTGGTAGCTGTCAGCTCAGACTATAAAACACAGGAGGATGCTCCAGTGGCTGGGTGAGGTTTAGATCCATCCCCTGAATTCACCAAATACTCCTGTTCGGGGTACTTTGGGACTTCCTTGTGCTAGGTGAGCCGCACCATAACCCTGTGGTGGGCAGAGATCACACAGGTTTGTTACTATGCACTGGCCAGACAGGATGCTGGGGTAGCCTGACTACTGCCCCACAGAACCATTTTCTGTCCTGTTTCAACTGGGACAATTGCCAGCAGGAGGCTATCCTGGTTCCATGCAGCCCCTGAACCTTGCAGCAGGCACCCTGGAGTCCAGGGGCATCCATCCCCTAGCCACCACCATCAGCACAGCTGGGGTTTGATCCAGAAGCTCAAAACCCCTTTGAAGTTCTGCCCTCGCTGGGCAGAAGGCAGGGGAGCCACTGCCAACCACCCTGGTCTAGAGCACCTTCCCCTCTTGGTAGGATGCATATTTTCTCCTGAAATAATCTTTGCTAAGCCTCTACCTTAGCCACGGAGGCATCCATTTAACCAATAGAGAGAGGCAAAAAGCAATCATCTTGTGTGATCCAGCGGGAAGCTGGACAAGGAGAAACTACTCACAGTATATTAATGCCTGGCTTGAGCCTAGTAAGTGTTATAATTAGGTGGCATTAATTAGTGCTGGAAAAGACTGTCATGTTTTATACCAAACCTTTGGCTAAAAGATAGGAGCAGAATACTTTTCTTGAAAAAATTCTGTGTATATTTTCTTGTTTTACTAGTAGGGATTTTTAATCAGTTGAATGAACTTGTATGTACTAGTTAACTTTGCTGGAGTTTAGTGGTTGTATTTAAAGCAGATTTTATCCTAGAATGATATTAATTTGATAGGATCCCTGATCTGTAAAACCATTGGTTATCTTGGTCTCTCCTGATAAGAAAAAAAAAGTGCCGAGGGTTTCCAGTTGGTGAGCACATTTGGGCAGAATCTTTCACACGTCACAAATTGCAGATGGGAGGCAGTGATCTCGAACATGCAGTCACATTGCGTGACCATCTGACACCTTCCATTTAGAAAAATAATACTTTCCTCACAGCATACGCTCCCTGCTGCAACCAGCACCAAAAATTATGCCTGGGAGAGCTGTTCCTCCTAGACTAAGGTCTTAAATATTTCTTAGGCTGCTTTTAAAAGATTCATGCTGCAGCACCACCTCACTCACATCCTGCTAAACCAGAGAAAATACTGAAATTCTTCCCCAGACAGTGTTAATCACAAAATAGCTGAAAAGAACAAAAGGGGGAAAAAGACAGCAGGAAAATTATATACTCACACTAGCGGGTGAACAATGGAAGGCTCTTGTTGTATGTGTAATTCAAACATGCCCATGTAAAACACTGCATGGAGTTATTTCCTATTGCTACCAGTTTCTCAGCTGCATAAAATCCCATAACTGTGTGGAAGTTCAGCTTTCAAATGCCCTGGTTTTGTGGATAATTCCTTTTGACAACATGGTGTACTGATGTTCATTCATTTTAAATTGCAATGACCATTTCAGGGTGTCCTTTGCTATATATTGAGGTGTCAGTAGTGATAAAAAAAAATCTTTACTGTTTAAGAACAAAGCCATGTGAATTTAAAGGGTGACATCTCACACTAGCCTATTGTGTCCTCTTTGTTACTAGGTCCCAGTAAAAAAACAAGAATAAAAATTAACCAACAGTCATTCTTTCTACCCAGATTACAACACTGACTAGGAACATATTTATTAACCCATGTTATTACCAGCCATAGGTTGGTGTGACCTGCAACAGGAGGCAGCTCCTTCTGTTCTATCTGAAGAGTGTAATCTTAAGGACTTGACCATGTTTTCCTATTCATCTGCCTAGCAGATGTGCCCCAGCAGCCATGTCAGCCAAGTGCTTAATTTTTGCAGTGTCTTCCTTCCCTCATCACACCATCACCATTTCAGTCTCTGGCTGCCATTGAGATCCATGGCAAAAGGACGTGCCTGTGGAGCTGTTAAAATGTGGGTATTTTCCTAGATAATGCTTGTTTTACTGGTGTCATTTACCAAACTGATGGTAGGGCAAACATCCCACCCCATGCTGTACAGGGATATGCCACTCTGGCTGCTGTGAATGTTACGTGAGCCACAGGAAAGCCCTGCAAAGACCTCTCACATCCCCCCAGGAGGGCTGAGTCAGGCCCCAAGGCATGTATCCTCCCAACACCCTAGCAGGGACTCCTCCAGCCTCCAGTAGTTTTATTGACAGTTGTGTGCCACTGCAGATTTCTGGCCATTCAGGTTGGCCTGAACCCACCATGCAGAAATATAGGTGCTGCAAACACCCATCATGAAGAAATAGCCACTAGTGTCTGCCACCGTGACCCAAGTGTGAACTCATGGACCAGAGAAGAAAGGCGCTATTTTCTTTCCGGTCTTTGGCAAACCCAGAAGATGTGCCAGAGGCTCTGGTGAGGCCACACCTCGGCACTGGTGAGATTGCACCTTGAGGGCTGTGTCCAGTTCTGGGCCCTCACTACAAGAAAGACATTGATGTGCTTGAGCAGGACCAGACCAGGACAATGAAGCTGGTGAAGTGTCTAGAGAGTCTCATATGAGGGAGATGGACTTCAACTTTCATTTTAACAGCTGATAGGCACCTATACATATATATATATAGCACCACAGCCTGTGACTGTTGCCTTCTGAGGATTATAGGCCTCAGGTTTTGCTCCTAAAAGCAAAGATCAAGTGGTAGTCCTAATGTCCATCAGAGGAAAAAATAAAAAAGACCTAATGACTTCCTGACTGCCCAGAATAAACTCTCCTTCCCAGCAGTGGTACTGCCTGCAGGGGGAAGCCTGGGGGCACTCAGAACAGGAGCCAAGTCTTCCCTGTGGCTCAGGACAGCCTATGTTATTTTGGGGCAGATGGTTGGATACCCAGACCCCAGGCTTTTCTGCCTTGAATCCCACTTTTCTGACCTATTAGATTAAAAGTTGTGACCTGTTTCTTATATCTCGTCCTTGTGCCTGCCAGGAGTCATCACTGTGTCTGGATCAGTAAGGCTGAGCCAACTGGTGAACTTGTCTCATTATCTCCTTGCCGAAAACTTACAAGCGTTACTTATTCTTGGATACTTGTAATTTTTATGCTTTTCCTACCCAGAAGATTAGCTCAGGCATAGCAGAGCTCAGAGCACAAACTCATCTTTTGGCATTAACTTATCCTGGGCTGGCTGTCATTTTACAGTACTTGCACAAAAAGAGTAACTAGCAACAGCACTTACAAATCATAGATTATATTGTATTGGTTTAGCTCATATTGTTTGCCCTAAATTTATATTGTGCTTTAAATGTCACCCATTAAAATTATTAGGGCAAAGTTTGCCCTCAGTTTACAACCCCTCTCCTCAGCAGCTCATAAGAGGAGCTGCTGCACAGTTCTTATCTCGTTTTAGTCATGCAGCAGAAGTCAGAGAGAGTGTCCAGAGAGTTGCAATACAGCCTGGAGCTATTTCACTTCCAGACAAGATTTCAGTGCGGAAACCCACGTACTGAACCACGCAAAGTGCACTGGAAAGATGCATTTCATTTCATTCAGCACCACCCTAAATCCTTGACTTCTGTTTGGGTACAGTGATGCTAAAGGGGATAATGGACCAAAAAGCCCCACCTTGTCTTTGACAATAGGTTTTTCTGAGTTCCCATCTAAGCCTAAGGAAGACCATTTCTTTTTCTAGGAGAGTACTTTAATGAATGTATTCCTTTGGACTATTGTTATTCTCTCTCATGTGTTGCTCTGCCTTTTTCTAGTCTGTCCTTACATTTCCTCTAAAACACAGCTCTTAAATAGCTTCAGCCGTGCATACAGAACTTTCTGTGGATGTTCTTAATCTGTGAAAACAAGATCTGTAGCAGAGACACTAATGCAGCCCTAAGCACAGAGATGCCAGTGACACTTCTTCAGGGCCTTTAAACTGGTGAATGTGATCTTATTTTGGCTAGTGACAAATCCCAGTGATGAAATGTCAGCAGTGTTTACGCAGAAGTCAGACAGTGCAAAATTAACCCTTTCCAGCACTGCCCTCAGGACAGAACAAAAATGTTGCTTCCTTCGGTGAGGATCAGGCTGTCAGAAAAGAAGGAAACTGGCATGGAAGTATTGCCAAAGGGTGATCCGGAGGGTCAGCAGAGACCCTGCGAAGCTGGCCATGCTCTGTGTGACAAACTGAACAAGGTATGAGTTTCTTTTGAGTTGTCCTGGGCAGTTTTCCAGACAGACCTGATAAGGGCAACGTCACAATTTGTCCACATTTCCTTAATGGAAGTTTGAACCAAAATCACAGATAACTTCCAGGCTCATCTTTGCCATTACGTACATGATGCCCAGATCTCTCAACTTCCATAGGATAATTTAGATGTGATACAAAGCTGGACAAAGTTTAAGTGCAAAACTTGAGATATATTGTGCCATGTAACCCTCTGACTGCACGTTAACAGCACGGGTGGTGGTCTAGGGACATAAAGGCAGGCACAGCCCATGTCAAGGAGCAGACAGCAGAAAAGAAGTTCACAGGATCCTTTTGTTAAAGGTCCTGACTGTGTTGAACATTAGGTCTACAGGGAATATCACATCACTACCATGACTGAAAAAGTCCTTGACAGAAGCAGAGGATATGCAGGGGCATGGAGTGGGTGGCCAGAGCTGAGAGAGGCAGCAGGTGGCAAGATGGGAGGAATACACAAGTGGCAGAAAAAAGCTAAAATTTCCCATGAGAAGAAGCACATCAAAAAGCCTAGGAGGAAATAGGACCTGAAGTTCCAGTTGTAAGAGGCAATGGAGATGTCTAACTGAGGAGAGCTGAAGATGTCTCTGCAGGGGGAAACAACAGGTTCAATGGTGCCCTAAGTGAAGTCAAGATACAGAGGGAGGCAGGAGAGAGGAAAACCGAAATGCATTGTGGAGTCACGAGGCAGATGAGAACGTTTGGTAACGGCAACAGCAGAGAAAAAACCCACAAGAAAAGAAGTAGATTGTAGGAGTGTCAGGGAGGGTAAAGGGTGGAACTAGTCCCTCCATGGGTCTGGGAAAGCAGAGAAGACACTGTAGGTTTCTATGATGGGGAAGTACAAGGAGATGGCAGCAGCCCAGGCATGCTGAGGAAAGACTCGTCTGCTGCCTCACACCTCTTGCTAGAGATGGAGATGGAGCTCTGTCAAGAGTTTCAGCTGGAAATTGTACTGGGAAATAACAGAGACTCTCCCATTCTACAGTAGGAGCAGTTTGTGAACTGTGTCACCCCGAGGTCAGGAGATAACAGAAGCAAAGGATGCCTTGAAAAAAGCTGGCAAAATCTGGGAGGCAGAAAGCCTTGTGCAAACCTGATATTTTATTGTTGCTAACCAAAATAGCTGTAAAGCTGAACTGAAGGGATAGATCAGCTTTGAGTTTATGTGGCAATACACAAAGGATTATAGGCTTTGTTGCTTTCTTGTTGGCTTTGTTTGGGGCAAAGAGCAGTGCTAGCTGTGCTCGAGAAGCTGTAGGGATCCCTACACTAGTAAGGGAGGAAAGTGTTAATGAGAAAAAAATTAACTTAGTCAGAGCTATTGATCTGTCTCTTTCAGAGACTTTATTACAGGAGCAACATCTTCTTTTCTTCCAGATGTGCTGAGCAATTCTAGTCCCACTGGAAGTTTAAAGTAGGTGCAGACATTTAGTTGTTTTGAAAATTGTGTTGTATCATAGTCACCTTACAAGCTCAGTCTTTCAAATGTTGCTCGGACACACCTGCCCTATGGCTCTTGATTCTGGAATGCAGGGTGAATTAAACATAACCACCAAAGTCAGACTGAAAACAGCCCCTGTGTCTCATATGCTTTGGCAAAATGCAGGTACCATTTACACACAGACAAGTAAGATAAGGCATAAAGCTTCATACCTGATGCAAGACAAAATAAAAAGCCAAAAAACAGTGAGAAGAAAGAAAAATAGAAGGAGGGGTCTGGATGTTCCCTTCCTGACACAGTTTTCTTCTTTCAGGAATTTATTTTGGGTTTCAAAGGCCCCTTATAAAGAGAGAAACTTCTGTCCTGTTCCTGAGGGTTTAGAGTAGCCAAACTCCTCTCTCCCTTCTTTTTGGTCATTGGCTGTGCTCCTCGGAGGCTGTTTCATCATGTTGTAAGGTAAGACAAGACTGTGACCCAGATTCGGTTCTCTTGGGTGCTGTGGCTCAGCTGTATATACTAATGTTGCTTGGGGTTTCACTGTTTCCACCCTTCCTACTGTTCTGGTAAATTTGATTTCCCACTGCAACACATAAAGAGTAACAATACATGCTCCGAGGCATCATCTCACACCTCTTTGTCCTCAGCTATGATAAAAAGACCTTTTTAAAAGCACTTTGCTTACATTCATCTGGCTTCTACTCTTTGTTATATTATTTAATCATTTTATTGCATTTTTCTATTATTTTTTCCCCAAGACCTTAGATAAACTACAGAACACTAAATAGACTTGCAGTTATTTCCCAGAACAATAAAAGCTAAGGGTCAAATGAAGGAGAAAACATGACTTCAAGGTAGACCTATAAAATCTTGTTCACTTCAGGGGCAGTGCGGGAGTCTGTGGGAGAGTTGTCTGCCTAACAGCTGGTTGCCAAGTCCTACAATCACTTTTCCTGCTGAAAGCATGTTGGAAGGCATTTTAAGGGCAGTGCTGGTTAAGGAGAGTCAGCCCAACAGCCAGCATGGAAAGATCATTGGAGTCCTGAATGCAGAGTAATTCCCAAAGGATCCTTTTATATTTCATATTACATAGTATTCTTCGGAATTTCATAGTGCTTTAATCAAATAACAGGATCTCATGTGTGTGTGGTGGTGTACATTTTCCACTGGTTCCTTAGAAAGTCCTCCCTGTCCCTCTGCACTTGCTTACTCAAGGGCAAGCAACTGGAATTACATGTCCCTTATGCTTGTCAGTCGAGAGAACACATTACTGCCTGCACCTCTTGCTGCTTACTCACAGAGCAGGGAGAACAAAACAAGCATAGTGCCAGGTGGGGCTTGAGGGGAAAATCCCCCTCTTTAGAGCTGTGGCCAACGTGTTTATTGTGATGAAAGACAACAATAATGCTAAAATTGAAGCAGACAATGCAGTGCTGACAACTTTGTTTCTTAGAACGGGATAAAGGATTTTTAAAGGTTCTGAAACATTTTCCAAAGGGATCACTTTGCCCATGACAGAAAGGTGGCAACAGCAGAGGTATCACACCAGAGCTGGGGAACAACATCTCACCACTTCATTCCAGTATCTCAAAGGGTAGGATGACTATCTGATCCCATTTCAGCAAATTATCTTCTGTGCAAAGCTTGTGTCTATTTGTTGTTCCTTTCTTACCAGCAGAAGAGACACTTCTGAATGTGCACATCTGCCCCACACTAATATTTTTTAAAGGCTTTAAGGTTTATGCTTGACATCTTCTCTGCATGAAGTTCCTTTCTTCAGACAAGTCAAGAATGCTTTGCAAATATTTTTATTGTCATTCCGGTGGCCACAGCATAGGGAGCATTCAGAAGGATGCAGCTCACTGGACTGGAGCGAGGGGAGGGTGGAATTCAGCCCCCCACACGCTTCACCAGGCTGTGCCCTGCCAAGCTTTCTTCTGCCTCGCCTCCTTGGAGCTGCCCTGTGCTGGAGAGTTAAAAGAAACCTGCAGCCGCATTACAGAGGCCAACAACATGGAAGTACAGTGCCGGAAGCCCTTGTCACCATGAATAAACAGTGAAATGTGTTTTTTTTTAAAGTTGCTAATTCTGCTTGGCATTTCTGAGCCTGGCATTGAAAGCATCCATCTTGTTAAAAAGTGATGTCACTTGTGACAGTAGTAGTATTAGAAGAGACTGCAAACAAGTTTTCAACCTGCTTTAATAATGATTTAACAACCAGGAAAGTAATCAATACTTTAGGGATAAATTTTCTACTGTGCCTTTAGCAGGATCTGTTTTTGCCCATACAGAACCATGTCTACAGATCTGCTGGTAAAAATACCTCAGTGCATGTGTCAAAAAAGTACACAAGAAATATTACATCTGCAAAACTTACAGCCCAGCACTGAGTTTATATTGTGAATTTATAAAGTGAATTAAAAATCCCTTTGTTTTTACCCAGTCACTGATAAAACCAACCCTTACCTATCTCTCTGATGAATCTACAAAATATTTATTATACCTGTTTTCTCTTACATACTTACATACTTTTGTGTTTAAAAACCAAAAAAAGCTGGGGAGTTTTTGATATAATACAATATCTAGCACAAGGAACCAAAATGTCATTTACTGATAGAATTGGATGACATTTGGATTTCACATCCTGGTCACAAAATGAGATTATGGCATTCTAAAGTGCTTGGGTAATTGATGTGCAGATGCTTTTTTTAAAAAAGTGGATTATCCAAACTGATTGGTTTACAAAGGAAAAAAAAAGGAAAGGAGCTCATTTTTCTTTGTTTTTATTGCTGATTCTTTCCTTAGCTATGCCACTAAAACCAGAAGCCTTTCAAATGGCTTTGGGGTCTTGTTTATTTGCTTGTTTTTGCTGAGTGAATTGTTCTTACACAATTTCACTCCTACGTAAGAAATATTCTTATAAGACTATTTAATTACAGAGAAAGTTCCTGAAAAGGTAAATGTCTATGTCCTCCCTTCTTGTGAGAAGTAAGCTAATGTTTTCTGGAGAAAGCAATAATTAGATTAGTTAGCCTTAAATTAGTCGATATTTTAACTGAAAAGGGCTCTGAACTTTTTAAACATGAATCACTCAAAATCATTATTCCCCTCAAAAATTTTGGTCTGGCAGCAAAATTCTGTGTATGATCTCGTTTTCCTGAGGTTCTTTTAATATATTACCAAGATAGATGACTTGACTTTATGCTCCAAAATATCGTGTTATTATTTATAGTAAGTCATACTAATGTTAATGGTAGCATAATGAACTTTGGTTACTTTATAAGAAGCTTAAAAAGAAGCTTAGATGATCTTTTAGATAACTGGAAAATAATTAGACACAGAATATCCAAAGGGTCAATTTCTAAGGGCCTTGTTTCATGCATGTTCAATTCATTAAGTCACATTCCCACTTTGAAGTTAATGGGAGCCTCTTTACCTACAGCACTGCAGGATTTGACCCAATGTCGGGGCTCCACAATACTGATGAATAATTTTGCCAGCTTTTTTCTCACAAATAAAATCCATGTGGGTATTTGGCCAGCAAACATCTCGTGGTGAGAATGTTAAAAATCTTGTTTATGTCTAGCAATAATAATAGCTACATTTTCTTTTCAGAGCACATATGATAAACATACCTTTGGAAACTGATGCTCAACTCACCTGGAGCTGGATTAGAGTATATTTTTAGTGGCAAGGCAATTGGTTTATACCACGCAGGAGCTGCTCTGAACTTCAAAACTTGACATCATATACCATTTTATAAGTGTTAAAAGAACCAAATGACCTTTCACTTTTATTTTAATTCAGACATTTTCAATCTGGAGGTGACCCAGGTGTCATAAAACACAACAGTGGAAGCCAAGACAGCATGGATGGGTTTATGACATGGAGTCTGGGAGGGCAGGGACAGGGTGGTAGAGCTGCTGGGTAGCTGCTGGAGTCCCCCCCTCAGGATGCTAGGCAAAAAGCCTGGTCCAGACTGCCTGCTGCAGTGGGCACTCCTGGGCCAGATGTAGTGGGAGTACCATGGGCGACAGGAAAGGGATGGGATTGTGGGTGGTGCTCAACTTTGTGAAGGAAGAAGGGGATCCCTCAGCTACAGGACAGATGTCAGATGGAGCAGCATTTCCTAGGAAGAGGAATTACTAAGGAGATGGTGAACAGCTGTGGGTAGAGTACAGCATGAAATGGAATCACACTGCAAGTGACAACAAGTGAAAATTGGGAAATCCCGACACTGGGATTTTGCTTAAATGATATGCTGCAGTAAAAGCTATCTCAGTTGGGGAATCTGAGATGGAAGTTGACAGTAAGAGTCCCAGAAAGTGAAACATTTCCTTTCCTCTGTCTTTACTCTACTTTAAATTTATCTTAGCTTTTATTAGAAACCAAAACTGTATGAAAAGGAATATGCTTTTTCTGACTACTATTCACTAGTCCTCGTAAAACAACAGCTATGACCCTACTAGTCATTCCAGATGTTACTGACTCGGAGGATTTGTGTGTCCATAGATGTGTGTGCATGCATGCGAGCAGGTATGTGAGATAGTCTGTACTTCCATCCCTAGCACAAAGCACCAGCATGAGATTTCTAACCTGACAAATTCTGAAATCTGTGAAGTAGAGAAAATATTTCCTTGTGCATGGTGCAGAGAGACCCTTTTGGGAGGCAGAAAGGTTTAGGCAGAATGTCACAGATATGAAGACAAATGTTTCAGTTGTCCTTCTGAGCATCTTTCCAGTAATTTAAGTGAGGATCTACTTGTACTCTTGCAAAGAAAAGCTTTCAAAACTTGAAGCAGGCAATGGTACTTGCACCTGGCATAGAGACTCGTGCAGCTGCTGGGAGGTGCAAATAGTCCATGCAGGCTGCAGCGTGCTGTCTCTCTCTCCTACCAGTCAGTCAGGCTCGGCAGCCAAGCAGGGGGGCCCACTCCATGCTTGGCTTTGAGATAGCTTGGGAATCCTCGGTGTGCTGTGACACTGAGGAAGCTCCAGTTTCCCACTGAATGGGAGAGCAATGCCAGGCTTAAAGTGTTGCCCTGGTGAACTATTCAAGCCACACACAAAAAGAAAATGAAAATAAATCTTGGCTCTCCACACTGGGCTGGTGAGGCTCTCCAGTCAACTTAACACTGGAGTATGATGTTCCAGTCAGCTGGAGTCTTATTCTTCCCCTGAAGGGCCCTGAAAAAAGCTATATTGAAATAAACCTGACCAGAACATACACCAGAACAGGTTTCCACTGGAATATATTACTTCCATGACTTGATATCGTCTTACAAAAAATGTCCCAAAGGCCTTCACTAGCTTTCCCACTTTACTTTCTGAATGCATGAACCCAGAGCCTCCCAAAGCTAGCCATTTTCCCATGTTCCCTCAGTCAACCAAGCAAAACATTTGCAAAACCAAAATTTTTAACAAATTTTTCTTCTGTAAGAAATTATATAACACAATCCTACACCCCAGCAAGCACCCTAGTTTGAAAATTTTAATTTTTATTTGGAATAAGAAATATTTTTAATATGTAGAAAGGCAAAGATATTTCAGATGCCACTATTCTTAATATTTCTGTCATGTATGTGTCCTTAGAAAGGAAGAGGAGTGGGTATGAAGAGGAATATCACGTCACGCAGATCTAGGGGTTCACGGCGGAGAAGAGACAGGACGATACAAACATACACCATTAGGTACAGGCTGCAATGTTCATGATGGGTTCCTGTCATCTGATTTTGTTGAAGGTGTGCGCAGCCTTTGAAAGCCTGGAAAGTACAGGAGCAAGGGGTGACAAGTGGTTTAACAATTATAGGACGCTACAACCACATGTTCTTGGTCCTTGGTCTGACCCAGCTCCTGACCTGTTACACAACTGTAAGGAAATTCTTTTACTGTTCCAGTCCAAATCCTGCAGCCTGCATCCAGGCAAAACAGTCCTTGCAATAAAATTCTGTCTTGCTGAATGTTTTATGGGTAACCACAATAACACTGTTTCCTTCCTCTTGCCCACAGCAAGACCTTCTGGTACCACAGTCCCCTGAGGGACAAGGCTAAATGTGCCACAGTTTGGCAACAGGCTCTGTTCAAAATCAAATCTAAAACCAGTGTATAGCAGTGGTGACCCACTTTCACTCTTTATTTTCTCCTCTCCTCTGTGGTTCTCAAAAATCACTTGCCTCTAGCATTGTCACTTCTTTAACTCCCAGCCTAGAAGATCTGCTGTGCCAGAGCACCCCATGACTCAGAGAGATCCAAAAAGCCTGAGCTTAGCAGCATGCCTACTGAACTGAGACAAATAAGATGAGCAGGTCAGTCTGACGAGCTAATCAGAACTCTCCTCTAGGAAAGATTATGCTTCCAGGACATACTCCACATATTGCAGAAAGCATGTGGAATAGAGCCAAGGCAGAGATACCAACTCCAGCATAACCCACGTTCCCTCAGTCTTGCACATCCTCAAGGACAGTTTGTCTTTTGACCTACCACTACAAACCTTTAGAAGTATAAAATCTCTTCCCTTCCTTCTCAGTGGAGGAGTTTTTCTTATACCATTATTTTCTGTGGTCCCAACACCGGGGATTCTACATCTACTGAAAAACATCTCCAAGTGCCCAAGATAGAGTAGGTACAAGACAGGCCCTCTGATATTCCTCACATCTCCGTGTGAGCCCATAAAGCCAGCATTTGTGACCCCAGCAAGTCTTGAGAGGTTATTTAGCTATGGCAATAGAACGAAGATATTACTTCCCTGTCTCAGGTAGGAAGAGCACATGCTGTGACAGAAGAGCTGCAGACAGCACCTATTGAGTCTATGCAGCTTCATGAACATCATTTCAACTTCAATTCCAGTAACATTGCCTAGACAAACATTCTCAAGTCGGAAACTCGTCGTTCCTCTATATGTTTTTTTTCTTGATCACCTTATGGCTCATTTCTCAGTCTTGAAAGCACAACAGAAGATCTCAGTTAAAAGAGGAAATACATTGTTGATTCACACTCCCATATTTTCTAATCTGAGCTCATTTTACCTAGACAGCCATACAGCACGTATTGTTTATCAGTAGTCTTGTTCAAATATAAAAAATGCAGCACATTGGCTAGATGGTGCTCTGTTCAGACCTGGCCGTGGTCATATCCATTCCACGCGAGGTCTGGCCTTGCGTGGCTTTGGAAAAACGGCAGATAACTGATGAATAGCAGCTTGCCTCTGCCATGGAACATACTGGTCCACGCACTGCTGATTAACACATTTGTGAGCCCCTTTGGAAAACAAAATTTACACAGCCCTTCTAAGAAGAGTCATTAAATGACAAGCAAGATCTTGTTTTTCTTTCCTTCTTTTTGTTTTGCTTAGGAGAATTAGTGCTAAGTCTCCATTTCAGAATTCTGGAGATTTCTATTTTGCTTTGGGCCACAAGTGAAACAGCCGTTTTTAGTTCCACTCCTCTTTAAAATTTTTGCATTGAACATGAATAGTAGGACTTTCGCACACTGATGCCCACATGCTAAGGAGAGATCTGTAAGAAGAATAATGCTATTCTTACCTGCAATATGGTTTTTTAAAAAGACTCACCTACCACTGTTCTTTGGTTGCTGCAGAACCAAATTCATATGCAGATCTAACACTGGAAATAAATAAGCAGTGGCTTGTGTGTGCGTGTGGTGTGAGTAGTGTAGCAGATACTGGGGCAGATCGTCAGCTGGTGTAAATCAGACTAGGTCCATTGACTTTAATGGAAACTTGCCAACTTACCCCAGCTGAGAATCTGATTATTGTTTTGCAAGTTCTTGCATTAAAGATAAGCATTCACACTCTGCTCTGTTACACTGGTGTAAATGGGAGTAACTTCACTGGACTCTGGAGTCTTGCTAAATGTACCTTACCTGAAAAGCAGAATTCAGTTCAACATTTTAATGACAGTTAAAGCAGTTTTCACCTCTAATACATTTCATCTCTCCCCTTTTCCTTAAAAAAAAAAAAAAAAAAAAGGCAACAGGGAAAAAAATATCAGTCTGTCATGGAAATTCTCAACTAAATCTTTTTTTTTCTCTGACTCTCATTTCCAGGCTTTGTGCAAATAGTTTATTTGATTTGACACCTACTGCACAAAAGGTTGCCCCTTCTGTTCTATCAAAGCTGGTATCAAGAAAAGAGAGAGAAAAATCGCACAGCTGGTAATACAGAGAACCCAAAAATATACAAAGACGTACCAGAGGGAATAGTCATCAACATAAAGTGAACAAGCACCCAGACTATTGATTACATGCTGCTCACAGAACACTAGGCATTTCTGCCAACTTCTTTCCACTCTTACGCTGAGCTGCAGACAGCATGTTGTACTTTGCATCATCAGTTTTGATGAATAATGCACTGATAAACACTGCAGCCAATATTCTGGAGGAGCTGAGAAGCCAGATGTCATCTGGACCTCCAATAGTTTTAACCCTGGGTCTCTGACAGACACTGAAATAAACACTAGACATGCATCACAGAATGGGCGATGCCCAAATGTGAGGTTAGGCACAATATTACACTGGCAGGCATATGAAAAATGAAGGGACACTGTAATCCTTTCTGTAACAACTTCCCTAGGTACTGAGTCAGTGAGAAGGCAGCACCCTGGTGTGAGCTGCTCACTGAAAACACCTGCCAGGTGCAGCATCCCTGTGTGAGTAGGGGTGCCTGGACAAAAGGAATGCCATTAGCTGTGTCAGCTTGGTCCTGCAAGTCGCTGCTGGCTCCATTTGGAAGGGACTGAGCAAGGGGCTCGGCAGACTTAGCCCCTTGAGGAAGCAGGAGCCTTGTTTGAAATCACAGATGAGTTTTCCCCTTGGCTGTGAGCTGGATGTGTTCGGATGTTAGGATGGCAATCAGCTGGGCATCTTAGCAATACACCAGAGCCCTTCTGCTCACAGGCAGCAACACATAGCAAGGGTTCTCAAGTCCTTAGGCTTTATTTGGTATTTATTTATTTTACCTGCATCCTCACCAGCATCCTCACCAGTGAGGCTCGACTGTTTTAGGCAAGCTGTGGGCCCCTTAGGCTCCCCCCAATAAGGTCGGTGCTCAGGGGACCTTGAGACCTGTGAAGGTTTCATTTCAGTGAGTCTCAGCAGCACCAAGTTCCATTTAAAATCACACACAGTTTAGCAATATCAGCAGCGAGATTATGCAGTTTTGGAAGTAAACTATTCTACCCACCCATCTCAATAATCCAAGATGTCAGCATGCCATGTAAGAGTAAAACTTACTTTTTTTTTTAATAAATGAGGGGAGAGGCTCTCCCTTTCCCAGAATTACAGCGTAAAGGGCTCATTGCTAACTCGAAATTCTGTTTAAGGAAGATCTGCTTATATAAAAAGCCAAATTAGGCTCTCAAAGGCTAAGCGTATGCCTAAGCAATGGAAGAGTGGTTTCTCCCTGCTGGCACTGCAACACTGCTAGGGTCAGGAAGCCCCCTCATGGTTTGCTCACCAGGAGGAGCGTTGTATTATTTGAAGCATCCTAAATGTTCTGTTTTATTTTACCGCCAGAATTTTCTAAGAAAAATTGCATGTAGAAAAGAATATATGTGATTCAAATATGGAAGGGAAGTGTTGTCCCTCTATTTACGTTCCCCACTATTTTGCACCTGAGTAACTGTAGTTGGCAAATTCCCTAAGACATGCCCTATTCCCACAGTGAGGGGATATCCAAAAATAGGTAACGTGCTCCTTATAATGCTATTTCTTTTCCATTCAGCTTGTCAAGTAATTGACAAATGTGAAGCAGGAATAAGGACCTCTTAAAAGCATGAAACAATCCAAAAAGAAAACTGGCATGCGCATGAGAAGTGGTTAAAACAAAGTAGTAGATCAGGAAATGCTTACAAAGATAAGGGGTAAGCTGTAAAAAGGCAGAGGCAGTGACTACAGTGGAATTTCAATTATACTGACATTGATGGGCATAGCACTAGTGGAGTCATTAAGGATGGATGTGTGTTTCTGAGTGCAGTACCAAACAGTTTTTTCGGTTTGAGGAGCAATCAACAAGACCAGGGGCTATTTTGGACTTAGTCCAAGGAAATGAGACTAGGTGAAATGAATAATATAGAAGATAATAAACCCTTAGGGCTAGGTTATAATATCATCACATTGGAAGCACTTCTGAAAATATTTGTGAATGGTTATAAAAGTACAATAATTCTGAGGACAGAATGAGTTGTAGAAAGTTGATTGGAATCAACTGTTTGTGGACAATAATGGAAAAGCATGCAGTATTTAAGAAATGGAGAGACTGCTATTTCTATTCAGTTTATTAGAATCTAAGTCAAAATGATAGCAGAAACAAGCTAATGTGTCCTCAAAAAATGTAATAAAGGTATCAAAATGCTTTCCTTATTTAAAAAGGCTAGGCATCCTTGAAAAATGGGAAGGTTTGGCAGTTTTAAAATGAATGAGTACAACATCGAGAGAATACCAACAATGAATAATATCCATTAAATATTTCAATCAAGACTGAAGCCAAGTTGCTCAAGTGTATGCATGCAATGTAAATGGTAAAAAAGAAGAAGAAGGGAAAAAAAGAAGATGATATTGAAACATGGAGCACTCATTTGTATCTATTTCTACAAATGAAAGGACCAGTGCTCAGACTTTCATTCTGAGAGCAGTTCCTGGGGCTACAACAGAGCGAGAACAGGAGTTAGGGCTTTTCAGGGAGTGTACCCTTAAGGAAGTGGGAAGGAGTGTACCCCTAAGTGCTGGCAGTGGGAAACCAGGAGAACAACCTTCATACAGAAGGGTCTGACCCCACTCTTGCGGTGTTCAAGACCACTGAAAAATGGATGCTAAGGGTTGGCACAGGTGGCACATGGTGGCTGTTCTCACTTGCTGTGACAACACGGAAGATTCAAGAGGCAGAAGCATATCTTAATCCAAAGAAATTACTCCAAATGGTAAAATGGTCAGAGATGTGGCACACACATTTGATTTCACAGAGATGCAGGCGGGTACTCTGCCTCTCCTTGGATGGCTGCTGTAACCTCTCCCAGAAAGCTAACCCAATCCTTCCCAGTTTACCTATGCTTTCAGGTGCCATTTCTGAGCAAACTGAATCTTCTCCTGAACACCACAATTTCTCACACCAGAGAGGTCACTTTACCCTCTGCTCAGCTAGTGATGGGAGGGCCAGAGCCATCTGGCTAAATCTTACCCTGGGAAGGAACTTCAAGTTATTGCCTGATAAGAGTTCTAGCAGAGTGATGGACAGACAGCAGAAGCTTGTGAAAACAAGAGGCTGTGTGATGGGTAAAGGGGAATGTGCTGAAGGAGGTACTTTGACTCTTCCCGAGGAGAAACAGGATGCCCTTGGTGAGAGCGTGCTGCAGTCAGCAGAGAGCCCGGCCAGGCAGAGCCCAGACTGGTCATGCCTGGCTAAGCAGCACTTCGTGCCCCTGTAGGGATGTGTTGTTCAGCTGGCAGCATCTCCTGCTGCTGTACACAGCCTGTGACAAGGACTGCTGCTTCTCCCTGGGAAGGAGGTGCCAGAGCCTTCCTTCTTCCTTCCCCACAGTCACGGATTTCTCAGCCCGTATCACCTGCCAGGTACGACATGAAGTTGAACTCCAACCTTCTCCAGTATCAAGAAAGGCTGGAATTACTTATTTCAGTTCAGCCTTGCAGAGTGGAGAGCTCAGGATGCCAGGGTGCTTTTTATATCCCAGATTTCAAAGCAGGCCTCATGGCTAGCACCCAAGATCCAAGAAAACTTTTCTGATTTTTCAGTGTGCTTAAGCTGAGGACAAAATCGTGACTTTTCCTCTGCTGAACTGATGACTATCATACTCAGAATCTAGAAAAGGACCAATTTAATTGTGTGGGCTTTTTCTTCAGCTACAAATTCTGGTCTCCATGCTCTCTGAGTACCTTCAGAACAAAAGACTGTCACGTTGCTTCAAAGACAAAGATGAAAACCATTGATTTTGTCCAGTTACATGTTGTGGAAATGAACCCAGGTCAAATTAAGTTTTACAAGTCCCCAGATAGATGGGGACCTTTCAGTTTTGTGTTGGGATGTGAAAAGTGTCCAGATATGAATAGAGATACTTTCCTTGTGTGATATCCCTCACCCATCTCCTTGGAGAGAGAGGATGGCACTGAGTGGAACTAGAGTTTATTGCATGAATCCTCTTCCCTTAAGCCCTTTGGCACCTATCAAGAATTGAGCATTCCCCATCTCTCCCCACAGCCTCCTCTCCCAGCAGCTGCTGCACCACTGATTCAAATGCCTCACTGGAGCTTGCAGGACCCCTACTAGCCTCTACTGCAAGCTGGCCTGAGGAGATGGTTCACGCTGTGCTCACAAAACCCACAAAACTCAGTGGAAATTTCAGCCCTGTGATAATGATCCAAATTTCCATGAGCCCATAAAGCACTCTAAAAAATTAGCAGGGAAAGTGCAAGATCATGCATACCTGTGCAGAATTGCTTGTCACCTAGGCAGGGAAGCAGAGAGGATGATGTAAAAGGAGGAAGAAAGTGCAACAGCAGGGCTACATTTTTCTCTCTAGGAAATTCAGCACTATAGAGGTGCAAACAACTGCTCCCAAAGAAAATGGATACCTTTTTTTTTAAAGTAAAGTCTGCAGAAAACAAGACTGGCAGTGATCCATGAAACCCTGGAAAGCTCAAATCAGGATGTCCTCCTTTTCTCAAAGCATCCGTATAAATGACGAACAAAGAAAGGATTGCATAAGTGTAGAAACCAGAGTAAATTATTATTTTATTTTTTTGAAAATTCTACAGCACAGCCTTGCCACGAAGAAGAGCAAGCCCCAGCCTTTGTGGCAATGGAACCTGCCACATATTTGCCCTGGGTAATGAGCTCAGAGGAGGAGATTTGAAAGAAGACTTTGCATTGTTCGAGGAGGCTCTGGAGCAGAGGGAGGGTGGAATTCCATCTGTTCACTTCCGCGCGGTTCAGTGAGCTGCTTCACTTTTAATGGTTCACTAGGCTGTGACACTTAGCAGAAATTACGGTAAATGTTTTTTAAAACCTTTACATTATCATTTAAGAAGCCGCATGACAAGATCACTGAAAAGCTAACCCTTTGATCTCTGTCTCTTGTGAGGTTTTTTTGTCTGATAATGGAGACAATGTACCATGTGCTATTGAGGCTGGATAATGTGTTGATGTGCATAGGTTCACTTTGTCCCCTGTCCTAATGACATTCTCTATGGGTTTTTTTCATGCCATTCTGAAAAAAAAGCAGATTGGTGCCCTTAAAATCTATAGTCACCTTGGCAGTTCCCATATAGCTCTTTGCACGTTAGGAGAGCTGACAAACAGCTCACACTCCAGCTCAGATAGGAAGTACCCTATGTTACCGATCAGGTGGAATTCCACTTTGCCTGCTTGAGTGACTCTGTGAACAATGTAAATCATTAAGTAAATCTTTGAAATGGTGCAGAAAGGTGATGGGGGAAGGGAGCTCTCTATCTGGTGCTTGTCCAATGCAATTTCACATGAGGACTGTTTATTTTCCATAAACCTCAGAAGAAGACCAAGTGGTAGTCAACAAGCTCAATTTGACTTGAACATTGGGACAGGAAGTCATGGTAAATGCTTGTACTCTTCTGTGTTTAATCAGCATTTAGGATTTTTTTTTTCTCCTTACATTTTCTCCTTTCCATCAGAGTTTTCAGCACTTTATTGGTCTTTTCCATCTGGAGAAAAGTCTACGGAGTGCCTGGAAGACTTGGAGCAACCATTTGAATTCTTCACTGCTGTAGAAATTGGCAAGAAGTACCAATAGAAAATCTTTATCTTTTTGCAAAGATACCAGTGAAGTCAGACTCCCCACAGATCTGTGGCTCACAAAGCTTTCTGCCGCCTTTGCTCTAGTCACAGGAAAAGGTTTACAGCTTCTTTAGACACTCCCCCATCAACTGCACTGCACAGGCAGCATGTCTCAAAAACAGGCAGCCTGAAAAACAAATATAAGCTACAAATTCCACACCTTTTAGATCATTCTTACCTTTTCAGATCTTCAAGAATTAAATACAAAAAACTGTTTTGGTGTTGGGGACAGCTATGTGCAGATTCAAAACATTTTTTTGCTTTTATCCGTTGTGTCTGACCCAGGCCAGGGGCATGAGTTCACAGCATGAGTTCAAGCCCTCTACTACGTGAAGATATTCCACAGGAAGTAGATACCTCAGAGATACAGATTCTGAACCGGGATGGTGTCCGCAGCACTGGCTTTATTCTGGTCATATTTTTCCAAGGAGCATGGTTGTCACCACACTTTACAAATAGGATTTAGTTCAACAAAAGGGTAAATTCTGCTGTTAAAAGTAGTTAAAGAAATCCGGTGATTTCTTGCTATAGCTCTGCTACTGTGTTGGCCCTCTTGATGAAAAAGGCCCATTTTCCTCCTACAAGGAATCTACCAGAAGAGCAAAAGGATGCTTAGACCACTGATGAGAAGCCTGGTACCTACTTGCTGAGACAAAGAGAAAGAGAGGTCACCAGAGAGGGAGAAGGAAGAAAGGACTTCAGCTGAATTTCGGGTGGAAGAATATGATACCTTGGATAAGCCAGTAGTAATCAAAAGGAAGGAAGTAGATGGCCTGGTTGGGATTCCAGCTGTGAGTATCTTAATATTGTCCCCTCTAACTGCTGACTTGAGTAAGGCACTACTGACCTTGAGAATTTGCCTGACATCCAAAACAGCACAAACAAATTAAGCAGAAGCAAGCACCTAAATGTTGGCACCAGAGGTCTGTTTTGTACTGCTCTCTGCATCACCTCCGTGCCTTGCTTTGCCCATGATGATCAGCAGCATCCAGGCTGGGAAGCCCCCACACGGCACTGCTCATAAGCTGGTTGGCTCTGGCTGTCTCTGACAGAGAGGGCACAGAGATAGCAAGACACCCCCATTTATCCTTCTTCAACTCTGCTGAAATGTAATTCCAAATATTCTTTTTCAAGCCGTTGCCTAGTCTTTTTTTTTTCTTCCCCTCTTGGGGAATTGCAAAAGCACACTTGAACACCAATGTCCCTGTGTCGGTGCAGAGGCCAGTGAGCGCTTTATTTTACAGGGACTTGTTACCTCTCAACCTAAATGTGGAATCCTTCCTGCAGAAATATCCCTATCTCATGAAATTGGAAAAGCATTGCCAATATAGAGCAAATAAATCTATCTGCATGTGGACTTTGACTGGTATCAAACTGGCTCATTTATTGCCACAACTCTTTGCTGGGAGATTTTTGTTCTGCTGTAGAGCTGCTAAATTCCCCTTGAGTACTATTAGTGTTGCTGCTTTTTATGTCTCTCTCCATGACACTACTCAATGCAAGTTATAATTAACTCAGAGAAAGTGGAAGGGGATGGACTCTGTCTGTTTAGGGGGAGATGGGTACAGATTGGAAAAAGGTAATACCAAATAACTTTTGAGCCTTCTAGTATCCCTTGAACTTTGATTATTTTTAGAACTTGCCTTTCTACCAAGAGGCAGCCAAAACCCTGTTGTCCACTGCAAACTACAGCAATCAGGACTGATTTTCAGGGCTGAGAGAGGGCTTGAATAACTTGACTTGTAAGACCTTTGTACTGGCCTTTTGCACAAGACTAGTTTTTAGCATTGGAGAAATACAGAAGCCAGCCCTGGCTGAGATCCTAAGTATCAAAGGTGAAAATGTGTTCCAGGAACACTGGACTGCCTGGAGAACTATTTATTGCTTAACTATTAAAGATTTAAACATCAAATGCAGGACCTACACTGACTCCCATAGATCCCCATGCGTATGTAGGCATGTGCAAGCTGAAGGGCTCACGTGCAGCTGAGGGGTGCAAAGGCAGGTTGAGAAAGGGTAGTACAGGGTTTCTGAAGGTACATGCACATAAACAGGAGCCTGGCATTTTTTAAAGTACTGAACTGTGGAAGGAGAAAAGGGTAGAAAAACTAACAAGCTAGTGATCATACATGCTTTGGACACAGAAATTATTCACCTGGCAGCAAACAGTGAATGCTAACATGATCTTCGTGCTCAGCTCATAGAATCTTTGGAAGTTGACAAGAAAAAATAAAGTGACTGGCTTTGACATCTCTCCTGTAGGTAAATACAGCCATAAGCAACTTTATATAGCTGAGTAAACCTACGGAGTTCAGCAGGACCACTTTCATGTGCACATTACTCACACCGGTCTCAGTAATGCACACTCACAGACTAAACAGTTGATACTTTTGAACTATTCAAAAAAGTGGCTTTCTGAACCAAGAAGCCATTTGAATAACTAGTGTGCTATTTTGATCTGCACTCTAATTTGAAAACTCATCATTATTTACATGATAAATATAAATGGTGCATTTGGAGTTGTTATAGTCCATCATGTAAATCTGTATTTAAGCATTATGAAAAAGAGGATTTGTGACTCAGTAGATCATATTAGCTGTAGAGCAGTTATTCCTGTTGATCAAATCTATTTTCTTACTGCCCAATGTGCATCAAGTCCATGTGATAAAAAATCCTTATGACATATTTACTGCTGTGTGAAATGATGTGGTCATTTTTAATTTCTTTGAATTTTTCCTATAATATTCTAAGCAGCTTGGCATTCTCTGAGGAGAACAGAAGCCTTACACTAGGTGACCATATTTTGATCTCAGATAGATGATCATAGGTGAGGAACACCCACACGCTTAACAAAGATTCCTAGAAATATTGCCCCCTTCACTTATTGATGCCTGTGTGCAGTGTTCTGTGAGCATGTCCTCCCCACAAAAAAAATGTCCACTCCACACACTCCTTTCCCAGCCAGAAAACATCAACTCCTTACTCTCATTTCCTGTGCTTTGTGCCATTTTCCCACTGCTCCACCACACTTGTTCATCCCAAAAACCTTGTAGCACTTAGAGCTGGTCTCCCTGACCTGCAACTGTTTTGCAAAGTCAATTCAGTAGAAATGAGCTTGGTGTTCTCTCGTCACCACTGCTCCCTGGGGCACACAGTTCTCCTGCCAGCACTGGCTCTACTGTGGTGGCTCAGACAACCACTGGGCCTGCACTGCCGGAGGAATAGGTAGTCAAGAGGCACAGCCATTTTCCTTCTGTTCCTCCCAGGCTGGTAGATGAAGGTATCTCCCACATGCTGGAAGATCTCTACAGCTCGTTCTGAAGGGAGGGATAAAAGGTGTTCTAGCTGGTGCACAGCAGTACAAGCCTTTTTTGCTTCATGCTGGGCCAAAAAGACAAATTTCATTCTTCTTACTGCTGTTGTCTATGTGGCATCAAATATGTGTGCATTCAGAAAAGGCTTTGAATGCAGAGAGATCAGCTTTAGCATTTGGCCATTCCTTCCTGTTTCCACCCCAAGTGCAATCAGAAGATGTCCACAATGCCTGTGACTCTATTTATATGTTATAAAGTTTTTAGAGACTGTTAATGAGACAATGCTTTTAGGATACTCTTAACTGCCATCATTTTGTGTACATTCTCCATGTATGCTTGGAGGGGGAACAAAGACGGATTTTTGTCCTCTCAGCTTTCTGCAGCAGAAGGACTCTCTGTTCTATCCACTGTCTCCAGTTTAAGGGTTGTTTTGCCAACCAGGACGTAACAAACTTCAGTCCAGATCATCAAAGATTTCTAGAAACCTATACATTTAAGAAAGCCAATGCTTTGTTATTAAAACTGAGATTATCTTTACAAAGCCCCAGTGGTTGTTGCTGATAGTCAAAGCTTGTAAAAAGCCCCCAGAAATCCTTTCCATCTGAGATGAGGACAGCAAACAGTGGGGTTCCACCCCATGCACACCTGGGCATTTTGACCTTCTTGAGTGAAATCTGAAGCAGTCTGAAGCTGGGAGATGGGGCAAAGAACGCTGAAGGAAGAAGGAAAAGGTAAAACAAACGAAATGGTAAAACAAGGGCAACATTCTGCCTAGCAGATGTCTGGTATTCCCAAGGTCTTGTTACCTTTGTTTAAATGTTTGAATCAATGCTCTTAGTTTAATAAACAAAACAGATGCAAAATCAGCGGCTAAATGTTAGGAGTGTATGTCAAGGCACAACAAGCAACCTTCATCTCCCCTGGGACTATATTTTTTGGACCAGGATGGGAAACTTGTTAGAATTGTTCCCAGATTATATCCCACTGGCCCTGATTACCTTGATGTTGGGAAAATGTCTCAAGGGACGTAAATTGCCCAGAATCATTTGCAACAGCTGCCAGAAACAGCAATTCTATGTTATTACAAAAGCAATCTCCCTTCCTGGGAATTTGATTTGCAAAAATAGGAGAATTAATAGAAACAGAAAGAAAGGTTTTAAAATAAGATCAGTTTCCAAAAACCAGGCACCCTTTTTGACACAAGTATCCCTTATGCTCTCAAATGGGAATAATTATAGAAGTGACTGTCACAAGATGGTACCTGCCTATGAAAAATAAATCTCTCCCTTGAATTTAGGCAGGCTCGAGTCAATATTTCTTGCAGAAGAAATCTCTCTTTTAAGCTCAGTATATTTTCTGGAACAATGGATATTGAATTGTGTCTGTTAATATAATCACTTGACATCTACCATTTTGTATATTTCGTGTTCCAGTGAAACCTTCTCTATATTGCTAATGAAATAATTTTTTTATGTTCTCAATAATCATTATTCTCTTTAATGAAAAGTTAGGGCAGATCTTTCAGTCCTTACATGTGGGAATAATTTCTACCCTCACATTGCGTTCTTGAGTAACTTAAGCTGACTTGAGTGAATTAAAGTTTTGTAGGGATGGCTTGTTCATAACTTAAGCTCTAATTGACATCTATTTCAGAACATGACATTCTGGAATAAACCCTACTTTAAGACATTATTGCAATTACAGTTTTTATAACAATTAGTATAATTATGTTTGGGATAGTAAGTAGTAAGTCATTGCAGTGGAATGTAAGACAATGTCTCCTGGCAGCTGCCTTTGAAAATCTTCTGTCAGAGACAGTGAGAAAGATCTGTCCTGAGCCACATAAAACATCTCCCACAAATATGGTGAAATGAAAGCAGACGCAAGACTTCTGTCTATTAATTTTGAGGCACGACTAATTCTGATGTTTGGAAATTTTGGAGTTCTATTATCACAGACGAAACAAATTGTTTAATTTCAATGCCTGTGCATCAGAAAAAGAGCCAGGTCCAGATGCAATGGTTAGTATAACAAGAAATTGGATAGATGAAGTGAGCCACCAGTATGTTATTTCCTATCCCCTGCTCTGCCTCCTCTTTTAACACCCAGGTAACTGTCAGAAAGGGACCCAGCTATTACAGATGACAAGGGGTAAATGCCTTCATGTTGTCCTCCAAAGGTTAAGGTTTACCAACCTCAGTTGGAAGCCACAATCTCCAATAACCATTAATCCACTAAACTTCCAGTATGAGTGAACATATTTATGGCTGCAGTCACTAAAGGGTGAAATAAAGATTAGTTTTTAGTTAGGAACGCAAAGCTTTTTAGATCAATACAGACCCACTGCTGAAATCAATCTAAAGTTTGGAATTTTTAAGTAAAGATTTACTGGGCTTCCTTGTACAGTTAATTTTCCAAAGGGAGAATAGTCTCAGCAATGTTACATAGTAATCAAATTGAGTAAACACTAGTCAGTTCGTAAACTGACCTCAGTTATGCGCATAGCAAATGAGTGTACAGCAATAAAAATACCCATAATGTGGATAGTAAACTTGCCAATAAACAGGTAAAGCCAAAATGCACATATAGACTAACATGATAGAATATTAGTAGCTACATTTGCCTATTTGAAAACATAAATAATCAATAGACATTAATAATGAAGTTGTTCATGCATTTCTTTATTACTGTGCATATTAAGTGTTTCAATTATTTCTAGTTAGTTTGATAGATAAATGTATATGTACATTTTATGCCTTGAAAAGAACATAGGATTACTCTTCAAAACAAAAGCTACTGTTTAGATGAAAGAACAAGTGGACTGGAAATACACAGCTTGTTATACCCCTCTGCTGTTCATGTTTGATGCATGTATACAATTTATTATGCAATTTCTTGAGATTTGACAAAGTAATTGTCTGGCAAACCATAGCTTTAATGATGGTTTTTCTGCTTCAGACAAAAGGTCTGAAGGTAGTGTAGGAAAATGACTTAATAGATCAGTGTCTATAAATGCTGTTAATGTGTATTAAATATATATATATTTGCAATGGTAACCCAAGCTATTTTCTGAGTTACTGCACAATATGTTGTGAGATTCCATGTGGTAAATTCATTTTTTTGTCATCAGAGCTACTGCATGAAATCTTATATGTCGAGCTGTAACTTCCAAAGTAACTCGGGTCAATGCCCTAGTTTTAGTCTTGGTGTCTGTCACTGGGAGTTCTTGACGGTGGACCAGGAGCTGTGAAAAAGTCTGGATGTTACAATAGTGCCATGGTGGCTTAAAAAAGCCAGAATTTCCATTGTTAATCCCATTTTAAAGGGCTTGTCATTTGGCGCTTAAAATTCATTCAGGACTGAAACCAAAGTCAAGAAGCAATATATAAATTTCCTTTAAATCTTATTCCTTTTAAATCATCATGGCTATTCTTGAGATAAACAAGCAGAAATCATGAACTCATTATTTTGAACATTTTTGCAATCTTTTGTAACTAAAATATGTCTAATTTGAAAAAAAGTAATTTCTCAGCAAAAGGATGTTCTTCATTTTGCCTGTCTCCCAGTTTTATCATCAGTAAAATACTAGTGGGCCGGATTCACAGCTTGCATGAGCAGTCACTGGGGTCCACTAGGACTGTCCCTTTATATCAGCAATGAACTGTCTGCTGATGAGCTGTATCCAAATGAAGTTAAAATGCAAGCCTTTTAAAATTTTTCTCCAGTATTATTTTTCAGCTCTAGAATATCTGGGATGTTTATTTATATCTTGGTGTAAATGACACCAGGGCAGAGAGGAAGATGTTATCTTATGAGCAATAGGCACCTGAAAATCACCCAGGTAACTTAAGCCTAAGAAAAAAAAAAAAGGAGGTGAAATTCTCGTGACCAGACTCCAGCATCACGTATTGCTTTATTCTATTTAATCGCCATTTTTTAGAAGTAATGGTATCTACCTTCACACCCACTTTTTTTTGCCTTCGATACTCATGAATGAGCTTGTTGATATCAGAGAAAACTAAAATCTCCTCTTAATCTTTTGGTACAACAGAAATAGAGCTACCATTGAATTCCTCACTTTTCCCATTCGGCACTATGGAAATCTTTGAAAAGGTCGGGGGGAACAATTTCCAGCTATGAAAGGCTGGCATATCCTTCCTGACAAAGCAGACCATAGATGATCTTCTTGTATTCCAAGGCAATGTTGCTCAGAGCCAAATACAAGGATATTTTTATTATGTGAACTAGACACTGGGCTGAAACAGCTGGCTGGTGACACACAGAGCCCTGCCAGCCTTTCAGTGATGACATCTTTTTGGTTTCTACTGCTGGGCCAGATTTGAACCAGGATGCTGGACACAACTGCCCACTTTTCTGAGAAGCGGAGAAACACTTCAGCAAAGGGATCCTTTTCCTTCTCTCATTTTCTCCCCACTCAGAGTATCTGCTACCAAACTTAGATAATCCCTGACCAAAAAAACCCAAACCTTAATTGTATTTTTACAATGCTGCACCAACCTCGGGTTGTTATTTTGCAGTAGGACCTAGTGGAAACAAGACAGAGGTCCTTGTTTATCTGAGTAGCTAGTTTTAAGTTGGAGCCACTGTTGGATTTCACAAAATCACCCTCACCAGCTAGTGAGGGTCGACACCAGTTAGGGGAACAATGCTTGACCTTGAGCTACATGAAATTAAAGATTACCTGGTTTAAATCTCATGCAGCCCTGTCTCTATGTTTAGCGATGGTGTTTTTTCTCTCAGCAAACTAACTAATTTGAATTATGTTGTTCTGACTTTGAAAATACAGTTTGGCAAAGGGGGAGAAAGCACAATCACTGTTTCACAATGGTGATAGGTAAAGTTAATGACAAAGCAAAGATACATGATCTCCATAGAGAGACCACAATAGATCACCTTTTTTCCTCTGCAGCAGAACAAGACTGTACTATTTAATCCATCCCTAGTCTTCAAACAGCCAGGTTAGAAGGTGCTCTGTGTTGTCTTAGAGAGATGGAGTAAAGCAAAGGGAAACCAAAAGTCTTAACTCACATTTCCTTTGCTTTTTTTATAGATATGCCCCCAAAACTGTTAATGAATAAGCATCTTGGTAGTCAAAGCTAATGCTACATCTTATTTTACATCATTATTTCCTCATGAGGAACTGGACATCCAATGAGTCCTCTTGCTACATCCAGAGGGAGGAGACAATCCTGGGGCAGTTGAAATGGAGCACTATGGGAGAGATTTCTTTCACCAAAGCGCTTAGATGTGATGGAGAACAAAACTCTTTGTCAGCAGACTTTGCTTGAAAGGGAATTTAAAAAAAAATCTTTGCAACTCCTCTCTCCCTTAAAAACTGATAGTGTTCCCTTGGGACTTATGAGAGCCACATTAAAGCTATGGATTATATATTGCTTCAGCACAAAAATGTACTCTAGCCACTGCAATCCCATTAGTTCCTGTTGCTCTGAAGCTTGTCCTTTCCTCCATGTGTCTCAAAATGCTGCCTCAAGAAACCAAGGAACTGGGACAGAACACTGTCCCACATGGGGACGGCTCCTTACAAAGCTTGACCGTGACTTTAGAGCAATCACAGTGTCACTTGCCACCAGTGTATCCTCCTCTTAGTTTTGCAATGAATCCTGTGTGCACCAGGCTGGGAAAACTCAGCCAAACTGAATGGCAAATGCTAGCACACATCCCACAACAGGAAGGCATTCCCTTTCAAGAGAGTACTTAAGAATATGGTTTAAGAAATGCTTAAATGCTTTCTTGAACAGAAATGGACTTAAGCACAACAGAGTATCCCTTAATTGGGAGTACAGTGCAGACACAATCACTAAAGCTCGTATTATGTACCTGAAAATCGAGTCCCAGAGCGTAAGCTTTTCCGAGTGATGGTTAGAGGGTTCCTAGTTGTAGCATGGTTCTGTACAGAAGGATTTGCTTAATCCACCTTGCTTTTAGATTGCAATTTCCCCAAGCTTAGCTGCTTCTTTTAACAGTTCTGAGTTCTGCCTCTCCCCCCAAGTTATTTTAATAACTCTTTCAGAGGAAATACCTTATATTTTGATATTTCAGAAGCTACTGGTTTTCTACTAACTTTATTCATGTCATCTTGATTGCACAGCATTGCATTAAATCACATTTTTTTAATGTCGTTTACTTTACTGCTTTTTTGGGGACTGTGAGAGGAGGAACAACTTGCTCTCCAGTGTTCTTAGGATCACTCATTTAGGGTCCTGTATAGCAGCACCCAGTCCACCCCCACCAGAGCTTTGGGTAAACAGGGAAAAAATCTGAATACTTAATGGTATTATGACTCTTTGTTAGAGTAAAATTTCTGGTTTCTACACATTCAGGCACAGAAACAATACTTCGCGATATGTCTGTGAGTGTAAATAAAATCAGTCAGTATTCCTGGAGGAATCTCAAACCACTAGGCAAGCATGGATTAACCAGGATAGCACTCAGGCAATCAGGATGCCTGTGACACCTCTGGGGCCAGCTGTGCCAGTCTCTACTGTCACACGGTTATGGCAGCCACTGGCATCACAATCGTAATACTAAACTTTCAAAAATACCGGTCAGGGTGTGGAGCTGGGCAGATGTGCTCAGCAGGGCCGATGGACCACAAGCTGGGAGAGCCTTGGACTGCACTAGTAAAAATCATTTCAAGCATTTGTTAACTGAAGCACAGAGATATTAAAGAATGCACCTGGGTCAAGGTTGTTACATCTATATTATTAGACTCAAGACAACTTTAGATTCTCTTGCCCTCCCAGCTCCTTGCAATGCCTCACATCTCTGTGGCTTCCAGGGAATCGGTTTCCTCAGAGAACAAGAAGGCACTTAGGAGCTTTGGATGGTTCCCAGGCGCTAAACCAAAGCATGCAAGCCAGCGTAGGTACAATCACTGTGTGCCAGTGGTGGGAATCCAGATGTCCAGACTCGTGGGCCTTGGGTCTAACAACCACCACCACAGCCTCCTGAAATCTTCCACTCCTGCCCTGCTCCTGGACTGACACTACCAGTGATGAAGTGAGTAGTTAATCTGTACTCCAGGAACAATGCACTGTGATGCCAGGTCAGTCTTCAGAAGTGCGAGCTTACAGACTTCCACGTCAGAAACTTCAGGGTGCATTATACAATGTTCATCAAGAGTAGCAAAGTCACTGGTAACAGCCAATACTGCTGCTGTTCTCTATTTGTATAGTAGTTGTACCTCAAAAGGGCCTGTGTTCTCAGACCTGTCCAAACAACTAGGATGGCTTGTTGCCCAACAAAAACAACCCAGCCCACCTGTAGGCTTTTGGTTTTCTGGAAGGCCCCTCAAAAGAACTTTCTTTTCCTGTGGTGACAGATCTCATTCACATCCAGGTGGCTCTGATGAGTGCTAGTATCTCTGTTCTACCATTTAAAATGCAACCGTGGCAGAAATGCAGACAGTTGAGAGAGTTCAGTAGGCCAGATGCCTTGCACAAAAGGCAAAGACTGTGCCCCAGAGAAGGGAGGCAGCTGAAGCTCTGTTTCTGACTGCAATCTCAATGACAAAAGGGCAGGTGTTCAGAATTGACACTTATTTTTGTTCTTAATAATAAAGATACTGTGCATGTAACTTGATTTCTGAGCTGTGCCAGCATTATCGGTATATATTGAAACAAAATCTGCAAAAAATTCCCCACAAAACATCAGTTGTGCAGAGACATATTTTATATTACAAGTGCAGATAATAAAGGCATTCTAAATTTCTCTTTTTTATAGAATTAATCTGACTGAAAAGTATTTACCTTGTTTGTTAACTGAGTTTGTTCCCTGAGATTGTAATGACCATGACTTATTCTGGCTTGATAAAAGCCTCTTCTGCAGAAGGACCTTTTCCTTTAATTGTGATTTGGAGCTTTTAGTATTGACCTGCCCACCACAAGCCTCCACAATCAGACTTTGGTAAGTTGAGGAATCTGCAGAGCTGGAAAGAGCTGAGCAAAAGGAAGACACGTAAAAGCACAACAACTACAAACTTCTGGCTTTGAAAAGATGAAAGCATGGAGCACCCCCTGCTCTTTGGAAATCCTTTAGGAATAGAGCCCTATAACTACGATAGGGAAGGCTTCAGAGGTCTTATGTATTCAGTGCCTCAGGGGAGATGCTCTTTGCTCGCAGTCATTTCCCTGAAGTCTGTGGTGGGTTTAGGTACATAAATTAGAGATATGGAGTCCCTGCTTAAACCAAGAGTCAAGTACATCTACTATTGCTCCAAAGAAAAAAGTGGATAATTTTACATGGTGCAGGTCTGGGAGCAACTGCAGGAGAATGCAAGCACACAGTATTTTCTGCCAACAGCTGCCATCTGTAATAGAGAACTTTAATTTTCCACTTTGAAATCAAGAACCCAACTTAGAAACTTTGAAGTCTCCCTTCAAAATGATCAAGACCATGTAGAAAATACCATATTCAGGACTCTTGGAAATATTTGTCCAATGTAATTCATAAGTGACCACAAGTCATACACGTAAGTTAAGACTGAACTTTATTTCAACCCGAGTTAGTGTAGCAAAGTTAAATAAAAATTAACCAGGTCGTTTCACTAAAGAGCAAAACATACCAGTGTGCTAGTCCAAGAAACTTGCTAGCAAGTCACATTTTGGCAGCTTACAATGGTATAAGTTTGTGTGACACATCAGTCAGTGCAAACTGATACAAAACCCATGGGGATTATTTACAGCCGTTACAGCAGTAAAGTTCAGCAGCACAAGTGTGATATAAAAATTGTTCTTCCCATCTACTACAGTTGGGACACAACTCACATCACTGAAGACACCAGCCGCTATCAAAATGGAGGCATCTCGTAATTTACGTTCCTCTTCACCTCAACAGGGTCAAAAACTGTGTGGCCAGCAGGATACTGCAGGGAGGGA
>WBMZ01007945.1:0-2500 GCA_013400975.1 Atrichornis clamosus | reverse complement strand
CAAAACGAGAAAGAAAGAAGGGGAGGGAGAAGAGGAGGAGTGTGTGTGTGTCTGTGTATGTGTGTGCATGTATGTATATGTGTGCGTGTGTGTGTGTGCGGTGGGGAGGGGGGGGATTGACCGGGTCCACTTAAAGGGAGAGGCTCCGGGAGGTTTCTGTAGCCGCCGGCGGGGCGCGGAGCCGGGCTGAGCGGCGCCGGGGCAGGGGAAGCGGCTGGAGGGAGCCCCTCGCTGTGCCGATAAATGGGGCGAGGCGGGGGTGAAGGGAGGCAGAAGAAGCCCAGTATTGGCGAGAAGCGACTGAGCGCGCTGCAATGGCAGGAGCAGGTCTCGGCGGGATCCCGCTGAGGAGGAGGAGGAGGAGGAAGAGCGGCGGCGGCGGCGCTCCGCGGGGCGGGATGCGGTCAGCGCGGGTCGGTGGCTGCGCAGCCTCCGCAGGTGCGGCCGCAGCTCCGGGCAGCCGCGCCGAGCCCCCTATCCGGGGGTACGGGGCTAGGGGGGCGCGGCGGGGTCCGGCCGGACCGAGGGGCCGCTGGGCATGGCCCCGCTCCCCGCCGCCCACTCCCGCCTCCCCCGTCCTTCCCCCAACTTGAACTTCACGTAGTTACCGGAGTTACGGCCGCGGCGCCGTCTGCTGCGAGGAGAAGCGAGGCGGGCAGAATAGCGCCGGGCGGCCCCTCGCCGGGCCCGGGGCTGCCGCTTCCATCCCCTCGCGTCCCCGCCGGGGTGCGAAGTATTACAACCCCCACGCTGGGTCGAGGAGAGGGGCTCAACTTCGGTGCCGGGCAGAGCCGGTGCCCCCGCTCCGGGCACGCCGCCCCCCGGGGAGGAAGCGGGTACCGGCGCCGCCGAGTTGCCAAAGCGGCCAGAGGGGACCGGGGGCCGGCGGCAAGCGGGGCGGGCAGGGCTGCTTGCCTGCCCAGCAGAGTTTCAGTCACTTGGTAGTTTCTCTGGGCATCGCGGAGTTGAGGGGGGCCCGGTTATTTGGGGTGCGTTTGATTGCTTGAGTGTTTGTGAGTGGGGGATCTGGGGGGTGCCTCAGCTTTGAAAACGTCCCCGGCTTCCTCGCTCCTCCCCTGGAGAACTGCCCGGTTTGCACCGAGGAGGGAGGAGAAAGGGGGGCGGGGGTGAAGAAGGGAGAGGCCAAAAAAAAAAAATCTCCTCCAGCCCTCCCAAGTTGCAGCCCCTTCGAGCGAGCCCGTCCGTGTCCGGGGCGGGGGGAGGCGGCTCGGCTCGGCTCGGCGGGCAGAGGGGAGCCCTTCCCCCGGTTGCGCCCCCCGCCACCCTTGCACACATAGCCGGGATGCGCCCTCCGGGCCTCTAAAGCTCTGTGTTTATTGTTGTGTCGTCCCGTGTGTCCCCCCACCCCCTACCCCGCTCTCCTCCCCACCCCTCTGCCCAGGTTGGAGGAGGGTTTAAAAGGCAGGTGTGCCGGAGGCCGCTCGCCATGTCCAGATCCGGGGACAGGACCTCCACCTTCGACCCCAGCCACAGCGACAACCTGCTGCACGGCCTCAACCTGCTGTGGAGAAAGCAGCTCTTCTGCGACGTGACCCTGACGGCCCAGGGCCAGCAGTTCCACTGCCACAAGGCCGTGCTGGCCTCCTGCTCCCAGTACTTCCGATCCCTGTTCTCCAGCGGCGGCGGGAGCGGCGGGCACCCCCACGCCCTGGGGCTGGGGCCCGGCGCCCAGGACGGTCTGGGAGGCCCGCCGAAGGAGCCGCCGCCGCCGCAGACGCAGGAGGAGCCCGGCACCCCATCCTCGTCCCCGGAGGACAAGCTACTGGCCAGCCCGCGGGCCATCAACAACCTGGTGCTGCAGGGCTGCTCGTCCATCGGGCTGCGGCTGGTGCTGGAGTACCTGTACACGGCCAACGTGACCCTCTCGCTGGACACGGTGGAGGAGGTACTGTCGGTCAGCAAGATCCTGCACATCCCGCAGGTGACCAAGCTGTGCGTGCAGTTCCTCAACGACCAGATCTCGGTGCAGAACTACAAGCAGGTGTGCAAGATCGCCGCCCTGCACGGCCTGGAGGAGACCAAGAAGCTGGCCAACAAGTACCTGGTGGAGGACGTGCTGCTGCTCAACTTCGAGGAGATGCGCGCCCTCCTCGACTCGCTGCCCCCCCCCGTCGAGTCGGAGCTGGCGCTGTTCCAGATGTCCGTGCTCTGGCTGGAGCACGACCGGGAGACCCGCATGCAGTACGCCCCGGACCTGATGAAGCGCCTCCGCTTCGCCCTCATCCCGGCGCCGGAGCTGGTGGAGCGGGTCCAGTCGGTGGACTTCATGCGCACCGACCCCGTCTGCCAGAAGCTGCTGCTGGACGCCATGAACTACCACCTGATGCCCTTCAGGCAGCACTGCCGGCAGAGCCTGGCCAGCAGGTGAGGGGGCGGCGGGGAGCGGGGCTGCCCTCACGGACGCCCCCTCGGCGGCTGCTGCCCGCAGGGGCTGCGGGAGCGCGGAGTCCCGGCGGGCAGGCGCCGCGCGGGGCCGGGG
>WBMZ01007930.1:0-85253 GCA_013400975.1 Atrichornis clamosus | reverse complement strand
AGGCTCAAACCATAACACAGCCCCATAAACTCCTGTCTGTGCTTCTGCATTTAGTGCTTAGCAGCACCCCAGCGTGTGAAGACAGGAAACGTGACCTGCCTGAAAATCCTGACGGGCAGAATTTCCTGCCCTTTGGAGCATCTTCAACAGCAACATCTATGCACTGCTAAGCTTTGAGGACAAGTGTTGCCTTTTCCTATATATTTTAAATGCTTTTTTTTCATTATAGGACGAAGATGACAATCTTGTTAACTTGTACAGCCAAGTGCTTTTCACATGAAGCAAAGAGGCAGCAGTTTATTCTTCAGGTCCTCCTTTTCTTAGGGAAGACACTGTCAGGAAGGGGCAAACCCTTCTCCTAACCAAAATTTGAAAGGTATGGGGTCAGTTACCCATCAGAACCACACTTCACATCAATAACATTTTACTACATATTTTATTACATCAATGGCTTGAAAAAATTTTATTTGATGTCAGCAAACATTGGAAATCATAGAAAAATGAATTATGTAGAATTTCACAAAGGAATTTACCCCACTATAATTCCTCATACAGTAAAATAATCCAAAACCAAATGTTACTTTTCAGTGGCTAAGCAATTTTATAATGCTATGAACATTCATCACAGTAAGTGTGCTGAATAATAGAAAACAGGCAAAAAAGACATTTAAAATATTACTTACAACAGCATTATTACAACATACTTTCTTTAAAATCCCAACGAGTATTTTGTCACTTCAAAAGCTATACAGCATTTCCATTATATTTGCAAACTTAACCTTATACATCTTTTAAAATCTTGAAAAAACTTCTTTTAAGCAATCTATAAGCAGTTAACAAAATTGATAAAATCTACATAATGGAATACTATACACTCCAGTATAAATTTTATTTTAGGAGAATATGAATGTAAACACTCATTATTATACAACATGCATAGACTATACTGACCTTCCATCTTCTGAACTGTAACTTTCACTGCAATTGTGCTTTACTATCAACAGGAAAAGCTGCATTAATCCAGGGAGTGGCAGAAAGTATTTGCTTTAGGGGCATTGCACAAGATCACTAGATTTTGACTTGCTGAAGACAAGCTGGAGCTAATAAAATAATTTTTCTCTTTTTTTTTTTGTAGAGCATCAGGCCACTCATTGCTGAATGGGCTACGCACAACTTCATACCAATTTGAATAAATCGCATTATCAAAAAAAATCTCCTTTGATATTTTTTGCATTTCATTGACTTGGAGATTTTTGTTCACAAATCCAGTGATCAAGTTAGTGTAATGCACTGTTTGGCTCATATTTGGTGTGCAAGAATACCAACAGCATATTAGCAATTTCATAGAATAAAAACTGAAATTTAAAGTGACAATGAGCATATTTTAATACATAATGTTTCTGATGTATTTGTACAGGAAAGAAAAATGTTTGTCAGGACATTGCTTTAAGAGAGTAAAGAGTTTCACTCTTATTTTAACTTTTAAAAAAGTGTTCTAGTGGATATTTATGGGGTCTTCCTGGTTGCAAACTTGTAAAAATATATTAAGAAACCATTATCCCCATTGGTATTAAATATATTGAGACACAACCATTGTGGTTGCACTACCAGGTATGGCTACTATGGTCTTAAGCATCTGATTGTACATTGTTGCTATACTGTTAAGCACAACTGAGGCGTGTATATTTTTTCCCTTGGTTATAAGATTATATTACAAAAATTGATCACTGTTTCAAACCAGTTAAACACGAATATTCAAGTAACAAGGTTGTTTTAATGGATAAGTGAAAAAAGAAGTTACCTAGCACTTTACACAACTACATAAAAATTAAATAGAACAAATGAAATTTGTTTATGCATATGCAATACACTTTTATATATTTAAGATTTCTAAAACTAAAACTTAAACTATCATTTTCTTTAACGATACCATATTTTGCACAATAACTTATACTTAGGAGAAATAATTTCCCATTTTCCACAAAATATATATAATTATGACATTCACATTGATAGTTTAAGAAACGAAATTTAAGTGAATATTCTATCTTATGCAGTTATCTTTGTGGACCCTTCTAGTCAGAATGCAACCAGTTGATGTATCTAATGCTTGACCCATTTAACAAAAGAAAAAGAGGGTCTTCACCTAAACAAGGTCAAACCATTTCAAAAGCTCAAATGATTTTATCGCATTTAAAAACATAGTTCAAGAGAATGTAAAAAACTAAACGTTTAAAATACAGTGCTATTATATTGCATGTATCAACTACAATAAGATAGCAGTCAACTGAAAAGTAATTAAACAACTTTTTTCTTCCTAATGTCACAAATTATACACGTTTCCCCCTACCCCACGGGGATGAAGCCAAAACACAACTTTTCTGATCATAAGATGGACAGATTTGAGGGCAAAAAATGATGAGAAGTCCTCACAGGTAACTAAGTCTCCAGCAGAAGCCTCTCCTGATGAGTCCCCAGCTGGGATGCAAGCTCCCACACCGCTCCCACACCGATGAGGACCTGTCTCCACGCATTGGTACCAGCAGGAGGTTTAATACGAGTGTTTCTAATGAGCAGCATTGCTTTACACCACAACTGTCAACTGGATTCACAGTGCTATTTGCCCGGTCTTTATTCCTAATTCACACTGGCTAACACCTGGCACCCCTTCCCACAAGGGACTCCCAGCTCCAGCTGGCACAGGTCTGAAGGAACATCTGAAGCACCATCAGAGCTGCCAGCTCACAGCTGTAGAGACACCAACAGCAATACAGAGGATAGGGAATAGCTCCCCTTCCATTCTCTCATCACCTCACAAGATCTCTCTGGAGCTACCAGAATGGAACTGCCTAGAAACAGCTGCCAAGTGGCTAAAACAGGCCCTTTTTGGGTTCCACGCTCTAACTTGCCTTAGGAAATCCCTACCTGCTCTGTGTCTGTGTTGCTGCCCGGTTTCTGATGTTGAATTACTTTCCTCACACACATTCCAAGGGGAGACCACACCTCAGTACTACATAAGGCCACCTCCCCTGCCTTTCCTTGGGCTGTGTCCACACTGCACGAGGTACCCAGAGCTGGCTGTGCTGCCCAGCTGGCATTAGCCTGCCCTGCTCAGGCACAGAGAGCAGAGCCACCACAGCACACAACACGGCACAGCCCAGCAGCTAAACCACAGCACCAAGTCCAGGGCTTGGCTCCAAGCTGCAGTACCTCAGCTGCAGGCCAGGCCACAGACTAGCTCATTTCAGGCTGTGTTAAGAAAGGCTGGTGCTGTACATCATCACTGTGTGCCATCTTGGCTTGAACCCTCTGCAGAGGAAGAGAGGCAAGGAAGGTCCTTTTTTCCACCTGCAAAGACACCTAGTGGTTTCTTCCAACACCATTAAGTTAACCATTTTTAAATGCTTTGTGACTAGTGTTATTTTGCAGCTTTCCATTGGACAAGAAGTAATACTGCTGCTTCCAGCTTCTCTGGACACTGTCTGCTTGGCAGTAAGCAACTACCTCGTTCAAGGTGCAAAGTCCTCACGTGGGACTTGCAAGAACAGTTCCAGTAGAAGCCAGTTAGATAGGCCACAGCACAGGCCATCTGAGCAGAGGGCTGGGATTTGAAAGCTGCATGCACCAAGTAGTTGGAAAAGCACCTCTTAGATTTTAAATTGCATATTTTGGTTCAGAACATGAAAGCGATGTGTGCTTCAGAAGGTCCAAGAAGGGTTAAAATGGCCAATGAAAATTAACCCGGTTCTTTTCCATTACACTTCCAAGAAACCAAAAACTCTTGAAGGTTGAATTCTGTGCTCCAACCCTCGTCCAGACTTCCAGTGGGAGAAGCAGTTTGATGTCTTTGGCAAACAGCGCTCTGAAGAGGAATGAGACACTGGGACAGAAAGTGATCTATGGTAGCCAAATGCAAAAAGGCACATATTCCCCAAAAGGAGAGGCACCAGAGAAAGTTGTTTTGACTTAATCCCACAGAGGATCAGGAAAAAGAAAGTTGTGTAGCACTCACTTAACAAGTTACAATGCAAATGCTGAATGCCAGGGGTTAAATAGCGTATCAAACAGTTTCAGGTTAATTATTCCCTTTTGCACTAAATAAAAGCCATTAAAATATACAGGAATAAAATGCTCAATTAGGGAGCTTTCTATGAAGCAAGAACACACAAATACAGTGGAACGAATTGCACAAACCAGAAGTGTAATGAATTACATCTACAACCTTGGACTGACCAAACCTTAAAAATAACATTTCCTATCACTTTGTGTTATTCATGATTGTTAACATGTCCTGTCTTTGCAGAACAAACCTGACACTGCTGGCATGTGCACAGGCCTCTCCTTTATAGAAAGCTCACTAATCATAGTGTCATCGTAAGAATACACAGGAAGCGGAGACCACAAGGCCATGCAGCAATACATACTTATACCCTATGGACCAAGTATTATAAGAACTCCTAATGTGTAGAGTTACTATGGGGCTGCTAAGGAGCTCCTTGTTTTGCAGGTTGGTCAAAATTTATAGACAGGTGTTACTGGTTCTAGAAGTCCCCATGCTTAAGCATGACGTTGGTGAAATGGAGAGCTGAGCTACCTGGGTGCTTTTGAAAGAAAGTGGAGGCAGTATGGAGGAATGAAGGGAGATTAAGGCAGATGTAGCACAGGACTGGAAGCGTTTGCCTTTTTTTTTGGTAATAGCTGCTTGTCCACAGATATGATGCAGATGGCTGTCTGAGGTTTGCTAATACCTGATATCCTGGATAACACAGTAGTTAACACAAATTGTTCTAGGCTACAGCACCTTCTCACGAAGCAGATGCATATCTGACATCAAGAACAGAAGTAGCCTGGAGGGAAGGGGGGAGAAAAAGGAGACGTTTAGTTTAAAATTAACACATAGGCTTTCCTGCATCTCCAAACTTCACCTGAGATCCATGGTACTGAAAGTGACAAAACAGACAACCTTGGCACATGGGAGGAATTGCAGCAGCTTTCCCTATTCTGAGGCACACCGGGATTTGTTGTGGAGAATGTAAATATACAGGAATAAACACTGGCGTTGCCACTGCTTTATAATCAGCAGCCTCACCTCCCCCCTTTAAATAAAAGGAACTGTGGCCACTTGCTATGGAAAAGCCCAAAGCCCTCAGAGGGCTGATAAACCTTTCACTAGGGTGGTGACCAGACAGCCAAGGCATGCCAGGGGAGAAAGCACCCAAGGGATTTCAGTGTTAGGCCAGCAAAGCCTTCTCCTGGCTACAGCTGAGTCCACCTGACTTGACCAGACACCACCTGTGCAAGTGCCCTCAAGAGCAGGCACCTACCATGCAGCACTGCACAGCCCAGCAGGGACCAGGAAATCCCCTCCCAGCCCACACTGGTCACTTGTGTCATAACCCCAGTGACATTTCACTTTGTCCCCAGAACCGCTGAGATAGGCACACAGCCAGCACTGTGCTGATGCCACCTCTGAAGGCAGGAGCACCACATTCATAGCCAGTTTGAGAGAGCATGGTGACCACTAGACATCCATTGTGGGACAGCTTTGTGTCCCTTCCATGTCTGATTTTATAAAAAGCGGCAGACTTGGGAGTTAAAAATCCCCATCATGCTGCCAGCACCCTCCTCCTCCCTCCCGTGGCACATCAGTTCCTACTGTCTAGGACAGGCTTCACCAAGAACCACAAGCCACATGGTGCCAGGCACACAGGGTCTGTCACAGCTGGCAGCTCACTGCCTGCCTGGCTCCTGCCTCTGTCAGCCTGCTGCAGACAGGCTCTGCCCTCATCCCCACTGCACTGCAGGGCACTGAACTGCCTGCCTCTCACAATAGCTGCCTTTTGTCCAGGTTTTGCAATTATTTCTACCAGACTCTTGTTTTGGTCCAGTTCCCACCACTCAGCACTTGTTCTGCTCCGGAGTGGGCACTTTCTATCTCTAATTTGGGGATCACAACTGCTGCTCTAGTAGTAATGTTACCAGTCCTTGCTGTCATGTCTCTACTCCTCCTCCACTAACTTGTTTGGAATCCTCATTGCTCCAGTATCCATACACTTGGTCATATCAGCCCACTCCAGTTCCTGCTGCAGCCATTTTTTCCATATGTCAAGTGAGACTCCCCTTTTTTGGCCTGAACTTTCAGGAGCAAGGGTGTATTTGAAGCTAGGAACAATCTCAGAGGTCTAAGAGAAGAATAGCTCTGTATTGCCAACATAGAATTCTAATGGTCACAGGAAAAGACAGTTGACAAGAGCCATCTATCTTTCAAACTGGTGGCTATGTACTAGTACCATTGGTGCTTTGCTACACCTCTCCATTCTGGAAGAATGGGATAATTCCACTCACATACTCCTGAGAAGGCAAGTTTTCCAAGTTTGGTTTTGTTCGTCTGTCATACCTTTGGACTTAGTTCCCAAATATAAGCATTTTTGTATTATATGTTATTAGGGTTTGTAAAGCAGTGAAGTTCTGCTTTTCAAATGTCTGAAGGACAATGTCCAGTGATCCAACCCTAATCAGAGCAACAAAAATATAAAGCACACTGAGAAGTCTTTACTCCATGCAAGACCTAAATTTGCTTTACGCTGTTGACTGTGGTTACATTAACAATATACGGCTTTTGCACCAAGTTATCTTATAAATTAGGCCAAAGGGAGTCCTTGATCAGACATCAACATGCAAACCTCTACCTGGATTTTCATTTGCAAGACTGTGTTAATACTAAATTTACGTAACTAACTTCCATACTTAAACATCCTATAGTCCCTTTTTTAACTTCAAACACACATGGCCTTTGGAGAAGTGTTAACTCTGAAGCTCCATTAAGCAGAGGCTGTTTCTAGAACTTCTGTCTTCACAGAAACAGCTGTAAAATCAAGGAAACTTTGCCTTTAGGTAATTCCAGAGTTTCACACATTCATCTTGTTTTCAGCTTTCTTCCCTTCCCATGAGTGAAACCACTCACTCACCAAAAATGAAAGAGCAAGCTTTGGCTCAGAAGACTGTATGGCCCCACAACGCCAAATCTAGAACAGCTGGGAGAACTGAGTGCAGGGAAAATATCCTAGTGAGATTAAAATGCACGGGGTTTCAGCAGCAAGAGGTATTAAAACATTGGTGTTCTCATGAGATACACGTACTATCAGAGGGCTGCAAATTTACCGTTCTCTTTCCACTTTCATACATGTCTGGATTTCCCAGTTCCCAAAATCAGTACTGGAATCTGAATATCCAGATTCGAGATTGTCAAAACTGGCTTTTGCAAAGGCTGTATATATAAAAATATATATATACACACACGTCTATCTGAACTGAGCTCAGATTGGGAATTTTATGTGACTTTTAAATTGGATTTACCTCATCTTCCTCTTCAGACATTTTAGTGGAATTATCAGGGGATTTTACAGGCTTCTGGCTATTGGTTCCATTTGTCTCCTCTTTGCCGTGCTCTGCCTCCCACTCCTGCAGGACTTCATCTATGTTGAAACGACGTCGATAATTTACAAAAAAGTTTTTCACTTGCACCACAGATTTGTTTCCAATCACATCAGAGATTGCCTGAAAGTCTCGGCCATATTTCCTGATTGCTAAAAGCAACAAAAAGAAAAGCAAAATATTATTTCCACAAAGACCACAAATCAGGATCAAGTCACAGCATAAATATCCGAAGCTGGACTTCTGTCAAGGTTTCAAGCCTTTCTCAGAATAATCCAGCATTAAAAAAAAGTCTAAATTGGGCAAGAGACACAGTTAGGACTAGCCCTGGAGAAGAGAAGAAAATAGAGGTATAGTAAAAGATGGGCAGAGCCAATTCTACAGGACCTGTGTAAATCTGCCTGTAACTACTTGAAAAATTACACAGGCAAAGAGCATAGCAGTGACTCCAGCAGAGTTTCACTTTCTGAAAGCTTGGACAAATAGACATTATTTGCAAACACTCACATGATACAATTTACATTGCCTAGGAAGGGGAAGGGGGAATATTGTATCTTTGTTTAAATACATTCTTTGGGCATTAGTACATAGCAATGTCAAAACCCTTCATTAGCCACTGAAACTCAGCCCTGAAATGCAGCAGAATTTTGATTATCAACAACTGAAGTATAGATAAACTTGAAGTGCCATACCTTGCACAGCAAGAAGCTGCTCATCCGTAGTCCAACGTGCATTAAATTTCTGGACGACCTAGACAGCAAAAAAAAAAATTTAAAAAAATTAGGTAACTTCATTTATAAACTTTCATTTGTATCTGAGCTCATAGAAACCTCTCAAAAGTGCAACAAGGATTTAATTGTTAGTCCAAGTACATAATTCCTTTAGTAGCAATGATGTTTTCAGCACAAACAACTGTGTATTCAGTTAACTGTGACATGCACTACCTCTGTGAGTCTGGTAACACAAGAAGATAGGGAGGGGTCTGAGCAGATAACTAAGACCCACACTCTTACAAAGCACCTACTTGGTTTTATCACAGACACCTCCTGTAACCTTGGTTAAATTATTGCCAGCATGAGGTATCGGTGTTGAAAGGAAAACAGCAAAGGCCCCAAGTGTCAAGAGATTCGGGCCATTAACACCCTCTCCCACGTTTCTCAGCATTTAGAGCGAAGCAATTACCTCTCTCACAAGGGCACATAGATACAACAGTGGCAAAATATGGTCCATCTGGGATACCTGCACTTTTGTTAGAAACAACTTTCTCATGTTGGAACACTGCTCTTACTTTCTTCTCCTCTTCCATTTCAATTACGCAATAACAGTGAATATGGAAATGGACTTGAGTCACACTGACAACCAACAGAACATTGGTCCTAGCTTACTGGAAACCAACAGCCCTGGTACAGAACCACAGATTAGCATTTAACTTCGCAATTAACATGGGTCAGAAAATGATCTCACCTCTGGAAGTCTGTATTGTTCTATACCCCCTTCAAGTTTTTCTTTGAGCGCGCTGTTTGTCTGTTTGATATTTTGAATCTGAAAAGAAAGTTTCATTCCTTTAACAAGTGTTGCTTAACAAGGATTAAAAAATATCTTTGGACAAGCCTTTCTCCAGCAGCCTTGGCAGGAACCCCACAAGCTCAGCCTTCCAGTTTTTCTCACAGCCTGCCTTTTCCAAAAAGAAAGTTTGTTATATTGGAATAATGTAAAGCAGGAGCAGCTGGCAAATCAGGAGATCCCATTTAAATTTATTCTCTACTGTCTACAAGTTATTTGGAGCAAGAACTGCCCCAACTTCAAGGTCTGTATAAAGCCCAGCGTAAGAAGACCAACCCTGTTTGCAGGAAGTAATGAATCAAAGACTGCAAGAGAGAGTTCAGCTTCTCACAGTGTGCCAAGAAAAAGGCTTCAGGCCAAAATACCAATTCTATTAAGTTTAATAAAGAGCTTGAGACAGATCTCTGCTTCAAAAACAGCAAAATGCTCAGATCTAGGCAACAAACTCATGTAAACCTGTCTTTACTCACAGATACTTGAAAAACATTTGTTTAAAAGGCAGGTCCACCAGGGAAGCCTATGGTACCTACCAAAAAGTACATAAGAAGTGTGTATGATACCCATCTAAGAAAGACTAAGCCAAACATATCTGCCACTTCTAAAAGCACCACATGAAAAGGCAAACGAAACCTGCTGCTGCAGATGGAAACAGGATACTGCTAAAACCAGAGTCACCTGAAGAAAGCTCACAGTTAAAACAAGGAATTCTGAACTCAAGAAAAACTAAGTGCCAACAAATGTTCCTTCAAGTCCCTGCTATGAACTTTTCCTTGCTTCACTTCAGGTATAAAGTAGGTTTGCCCAGAGAAATAAAACATAAGAGATGTAAAACCCAGGGCTGCATTCAGAGCACAAGGACAGCAGCTTGTCAGCTAAGGCACATAATGTTGTGCATCATCCCTGCCAAGCTACAAATTCCTGCCAACTTTGCAGACTGCAACAGGCACTACCTCCAAAACCAGCAGCTATTCTTGTACTATCCTGTTCGTACCTGTCGTTTGATTGAGACCAATTCCATGTCCAGTTGTCTGAGTACCGTGGTAGCGGCTGTTGCATTGGCAGAAACAGCCTCCACATCTTCCTGGGAAAGGAACATTCCTTTGGGAGGTTTCCTCTTTGCTCTGTTCTTGGCCTGTGTACTGTGCTTCTCCTTCTTCACCTGAGGGACAGTTTCAGCAGGCGGCACCTGGCAAACAGCAGTCATTTTACAAAATTAGGTATCTTTAGAGGTCCCTTCCAGCTCAAACCATTCCGTGACTCTGACTTTTAGCCACCATCAAAGGCTGGAGAACAAAGCCAGTTTGCAGACAGGAAGACATTTTTTGCTTTAAGTGGTACGTCATATAAACACTGTTTTAAACAAATCTCTCCTGTTGTCTCCTCTGCCCATTCTCATTTTGGGAGACAGATACCAAATTTTTCAGCAGTTAAATGTTCTGGTTATTTTCAAACCCTGAAAGCCCCTCTTCTTGTTTTCGTCACCAGGTCTGAACACACCAGTTTAACTGAACACCAGAAGAGAAAAAAGTGAAGTTTGGAGACAGAAAGAACACAACTAGAACAGTTTACTGAGACTTGTCTTACTACCTGTCAGACAAGAGAAGGAATAAACCGAATTTATTTAAAGGCCAAGGATAAAGGAGTGAGGTGACTACAGAGTAATTCTTGGATCGTTACACCCTTTCTTAAAAGCCAAGTTTTCTTGCACAGCACTTGTCTATCAAAACTGTCCCATCAAATTGGCACAGTTTTGCCTAAAATAAAGTTTAAGTCTTTTCTGGAAAAAGGAGTATTTCACAGACCACTTACTATTTTTATCCCTTATGTCTAAAGGTAAGAATTTAGCACACACTTCTAACAGGTAGATTACCCAGGACACTATACCACAGATCCTTCAAGAACACACCTGATTCTAAAATGTCAAAACCATTTCTTTCAGAAGTGATTTTCAACAATCAACTCATACCTAAGATTTATTGTCCAGTGACTGGAGCCTGGCCAAGAACACAGAACAGAAGAAGGGTGGCAAGGAGATAAAAAGCAGAGAGGGGAGGCTGTACATCTGAATCCTCTATTTGGTCACTGCCAGCTTTAAACACATTTGCTTCATTTGGTGCTATTGTTTTCCTCCTAATTTGCAGATACATGCAGTTTCTACACAGGTTGTGGCATTTGCTCCTTAGTGAGCATTAAATGCTCAAATTTGAAACCACATGAGGCTGAGCACAAAACCCCAAGTAAGCATGAGATTCTGACTCCCAAAGGACTCCAGCACAGCTGCCACAGATTAAAGCTTGCACCCTCCTCGTGAGCACAATGGCCAGAACCACACAGCAGCAATGTGGACAATTGCCAGTTCTCAAGCTTTTTCTTCTGCTCATTAGGGCAAAGTATTCCTTGAGATACGATGCCTAGGGCAAGCCCAGAGGCAAGAGGTAACTACTGCCGCTGCAGGAGGGATACCCGTAGTTCTTTTTGCAGAAGGGAGTGGTGAGCAGGAGGAACCAGACTGGCTTCGCTACGAACAAGTGCGGTAAGCTCGGGACTCTGCTTCAGAACGGAGCACTTTGATAACTGAACCAGGTAAATTATTCAGCATGCACAGGCATTTCAGATCTACTCATATTTCATCTACATACAGCCCTTCCCACAGCCACGCAGCAATACCTCACTACAGGTTCAGGCTGCCGGTTGACCAACGTGCAATGCCTGCAGTGCAAACATCCCAACAGCGTCAACATTAAAGAAAAATGAAAGCCGTTTCAAATTACTATTTCACACAGTTCAAAAAATACAAAGCTCTTTTGTGTTGTGGACAAGAACCAGAGCTCCAACAGAACAGTTTCTGACAGCTCCAAATGCCTCTAGGCCCCAGTAAAAATTTAAACATCAACGCTGTCCTGCAAACTCTTCTTTCCTGGCCACACACATTTCTCTCTAGAATTAAATCAATTAATGAAAACCAGAGAGAATTAAAAGGCAGGGATTTAGGAGTGCTCCTCTTTATTTAGACATTGTCACTGCTATCCAGTGCACTTCAGTCTTACAGGCCCTTAATACAAAGTTCCTTTCCTCAGATTTCACTGTGTAAAAAGAAGACCAAGCTATCTCAAGCTATGTAAAAGCCAAGGATGAAGTGGGAGGCACTTCCAGGAATAACAAAGATACAAAGAAAGCAGGTCTAGGTCATGACCTCGGTAATATGTGTGAGAAAATCGGAACAGTTTTTTAAAAAAAAAAAAAAAAAAAAAGGAGAGCGAGAGAGAGCGAGAAGAAGATTTCCCCCTACAATGATCCCCAAAAGTGGAAATAGATGAGAGATTTCAACTACTCTGAGAAATCCCAGTATTACTGGGCAAGTCAGACAGCAACCAACACGTCTCAGAGCTGAAAAAACCATCTCTTCAGGGTTGGGACAGGGAGGTTCTTTACGGTAAGAGTCCTGGCCTGCTGGCACATCACAGCTCCTGCACGTCTGACCGCATCCTTAAAAGAAACCTAATGATGAAGAACGAACTTATTCCCTCCCGAATACCTGCTCTCTCTCTCAAGGCATTTTGATGAGACCTGAGCTCAGGTACTGTAAAATCAGAATCACAGAATCATTAAGGTTGGAAAAGACCTCCAAGATCATCAAGTCCAACCTTTGACCAAACACTACCCTGTCAACTAAACCATAGCACTAAGTGCCACGTCCAGTCATTTCTTGACACCTCCAGGGATGGTGACTCTGCTACCTCCCCAGGCAGCCCAGTCCAACATTTAACCACCCTTTCAGTGAAAAAATTCTTCCTGATGTCCAACCTGAACCTCTCCTTAAGGCCACTTCCTCTTGTCCCATCACTGGTTGCCTGGGAGAAGAGACCGACCCTCACCTTGCTACAACCTCTTTTCAGGTAGTTGTAGAGAGTGGTAAGGTCTCCTCTGAGTCTCCTCTCCAGACTAAATAAATCCAGCTATAAAGGCTATGAAAGCTGTCAGCTTCATCTTGCCCTCCAGTACAGACCCTGTCCAGAAGAGTCCCCACAAGACTGCCTGCCATGGCACACACAGCTGGACTGCACGTGCTCCATGAGTTTCAGACTGTTTGGAGTGCCATGGCCTGTATCAGCGTGACAGGGAGGGCACACAGCCTCCTCCCGCACTAAGATTTTCTACAAAAATGTCTTCATGGTAACTATCAGCTGTCTGATCTGGTTTAGCCTTACAACAGATGTGGCCAAGAAGCACTACCTTTCCCTCTTCTGCAGCAAGTTCAGAGTATGTCAGTGTTGGCTGGGAAGGAGGAAATCTTAAAGGGGGTTGAAGGGAGCTCTGTTATAGATGCAAGCTTTCTAAGAGCTTACAGAGAAATCTAAACTCAAAAATTTATTAAAATAATGAGAAATTAGACAATAGTATTATTTACAAGACACTAGACAGCTGCAGTATGCAGCTGCAACTTAGCCAAGGGATAACCCTTTCTGTTTGGGTGTTGCTGAGGCTTTTGAGAACTCAGTCTCTTAAAAGGATTAATACAAAAGGCCCCTAGGAAGACATCATGGATGTTGGTTCCTTCAGTGGAAGAACCAGCTAAGCTTTCCTGGAAAGTCTAGAGAGCACCCTCACATGGATGAAGAACAGACAGGATTGTTGTGATTTTCCAGTTATTTCCATTCAAAATTATTTGCTGAAGAAATTAATCTCACTGACAGTGACAAAACTGCTGCTCTGGGACTTTGTTTTTGACTGTGTGCAGTCACGTTTTTAAGTATTTTGTGGGTTTTCCCTACATACTACCTTTAAAAAAATTTTTTAAGGAAATAGAATGACTGTGGGAGAGAAATCAGGCTAGAAGAAATCAGGAAAGGGAGCTACTTCAAGGAGAGAAGGCCTCAGGGTAAGTATTTTCCTGTAGCACTCACTCACATATACAACCCACACTGCTGCTGAACCCAAGGTGTTTTTATTTAGTAACAGGTAACCTGCAGGTTATACACATTAAGGATATGCCTTCCTGTTGAGCGCCACAAACTAGGTTTTCAAAACTCTTATATTTGTGTGGCTATTTTTATCCAGAACTCTGTGCCCACACTCAAAAGGAAGTAGTTGAAGTGAGATGAAAGTACTACATTTTGAGTTGACGTAGTATTCTGCACTTAACAACAGGTTAAGGCCACTCTGCCAGAGAAAGTTAACTGGTCACAAAACCCTTCTCCTTTACTTTTCACCAATATAGTTGCAATCCTGGTGCTACTGAAATCAGAAATATTGCTGGGGATTTCAGTACATCATGAATTGACCTCGGAGTCTAACGTGTACATAAACACACTTTTGTTGGTCTACCTGGAACAAAAGGACATATTTCCCCTCCACCAAGCCATCTCCACAGGGAGATGTGCTTCTACTCCATCTCCATGCAGTTAGGTTGATTTAAACCACCAAGGGTGGTTGAAGCTAACACAGCCGAAAAGAGAATCTGAGACTGGAAACAATCACAGTACATTATCATGGGATGGTAAAGTCTTAAATTTTCCCAGCTCCATCCACAATAACTTATTTATCTATACTTGTCTTGATCTAAGAATAATTCTGCAGACAATTCATCTTTTCTTGTATGACAACTACACAAAGCACAAAAAGAAAATTAGATACTGTCAGCTTCTACATGAAGTAGCTAGTAAGTAAACACTTTCATTTGTACAGGAGTAAGAAAAAGAATTATACCTCCTTTTTGCTCTCCTTGTTTTGTTCAACTTCAATGTCAATAGGATTATTTCCATTTGCTTCCTCCATTTCATCCTCACTGGAAGACAAAAGCAAAGAGTACTGTATTAGTTTGTGAGGCTCTCTTTTTCTTAAATAGCATGCTAAAACAAATGCATGAATGCCATAGCAAGTCCAACAGCTTTCCTTAGTTTTATCCCCAGGATGTGGGTTTTTGGGGGACTGGGGGTTCGTTTGGTGTTGATTTTATTTGGTTTTGGTTTAAGTCAATAAAATCTTAATTCTGAAAATAGTACATACAGGAAGACTTCTCAGCAGCGTACTTAGGCAAAATAAGTCTGCACAGATGAAGGCAAGAGACATGAAATTAATATTACAAGTTATCTTTTAAAGAACATGGGACACTAAGCATTTTTACTTTAGGCAAACTGAGACAGAAAGAAAGACTTAAAAACACAGTGAGTAGCTAAAACATGGATTTCATACAACTCCTTAATATTTAGCAAAACAGACATGCACAAGATGAACTCCCTCAAGAATAAGCACAAAAAAAGTTCGGGGGTTTTTTTTTTTTTCCAGTGACAGCCTCACATTTCATTTTCCCCTGGAAAAGAAAAAGACGTTATCAGTTACAGAGTAATAATAGGCATGAAATTGGGGCCATATTGGAATTGACCTTGGCACACCTGTCCAGTCTGGCTTCAGTGGAATTTTAATCAGACACTAAATCAAATGTATTTTTACCATTTAGAATTTTTGTGCTGTACACAACGAAAGTTAATTGCACCATTTGAGATGATGCCCAGAAACAGAAGAAATAAGCTGATCTAATGAAAGCTTTTTTTTTCTTAAACCAAAAAAATAAAGCTATTTTTTCATGTCCAACTTCATAGCCTGGGCTGACGACCATCAGCTGGTGCAGGTATGTCCCAGCTCCAGGGCAGGGCTGTGCTCACAGGGAGCAGGGCACAGCACGTGCTGGTGAGCTTGGCTGTGGCACCAGCGCTCATGTGGCTCACATCTCCCTGCTGCAGCCACATCCTGAGCAGGAACGGGCTGCCACCCATCTCCACAAGAGCAGTCACCTGTACAAGGCACCTCTGCCCTCCCAAGCTGCCTGGCACGCCCGTTGATTCACAAGACGTTTAGTCTGGGTAATGATGACTCCAGGGAACAAACTCCCAAGCATCCCCTCCCAGAGCTGCACACACAAAGCCCCTCACACACAACTTAGAACAGCTACTGAAAACCTGGTCCCAAATGCACTGGGAGTTATTTTAGCGACAATCTGAGGGGCTGGGGAATTTCCCTGCCTAGCCACAGAAGAGACATAGAGGTATTTGAGTGAGATACCTCAGACTGCCTCTTCTCTTAACCCTATATCCGGAAGAACTTCCTTGTGTTCTCACACACGTTCAGATTCCAGCCTTTCCACAATGGTCTTTGCTGTGCTGATAGTCTGCTCATGCATTCTACCAAGTTCCCTAGACATGAGCTGGATTAAAACCCACCCACTCATTTCTGCAGTTTTAGACACTGATCACTGTAACCAAAGAACTCTTCTGAAGTTCTGCCAATACCAAATGGCACAGTCCAACCCGAAAATCCAGGCACCCTAAACTCACCCAGTGTGGATTCCACACCCCACATGGCTGCACTGACAAATCCTTTGGGGGTGTAGGGGTTTGACTATTTTACATAATGGAGGGGCAGAACGGAAATCAAGTGTCAGGCTGATGGCCTGGTGCTTAGCTTGCTGCAGATGTAAATCAAGTTAAGCGTTTCCAATCCAGCTGCCTTCCTCAAACGTTACAAAATTACAGTACCTGGCAGCCCATACAGTTCTTTCCCGATCACCAGATGGTCTGAAGTGCTGCTTTTCCTAGCAAACAGGCATAGGTACTGAGAGGTGTATGTCCACATTGCAGTAATTTAATTTGTGAGGATAGAACAAAAATAGGGAGGTAGAATTAAAAGACCCTAAACTACATAGTACAAGACAAACACATACTCCACATAAAAGATTTTCCCCCCAAAAGATTAGCAGGAAAATGGAAAAACTAAACAAAACAAAACAAAACCCCCCACAACAACCAGGATGGGGAGAAGTAAAATGGACAGTCTTTGCAGAGAAGAAAAAAAAGAACAGAATGGAAAGAGACTCAGGTCAAAGAAAGGCAACCAAATACTGGACAAGTTGGCTGGCAGTATTCTCCCTGGCCCTGCCTGTTAAGCAAGTACTGCTGACCTAATGGAGAGATGGGAGAGGTTGAGTGAGTCATTGGTGTAGCACAGCTCAACCCTAAAAGCACATTTCTTCGCCATTCCCAAACAGGGCTCGCTCATATCCACTGGAGCCAGCAAATAGCTCCTTGAGAAGTGCAGCAACTCCTCTGAGGGAAAAGACTTTCACAGAATTTTGCCCAATTATGTTAGAAGTCTTCCAAAGGGAGGCACAGCTCAAATTTGGCCTGCAAAGACATTAATGCATTTTAGAGCAGGCTGAGAAGGCACCTGCATCAAGCAGATGGAGTTGCTGCTGTTCAGAGGGGTTGTTTTCCCCACAGACACCTGAAGCCTCTGCATTTCTGAGGCTCTTTCAGCTCCAGAACTAGTAAAGTCACCAAGTGGCAGTTCTAACTGTACAGATACTTAGAGCAACACACAAGGCCAGTAGTTGGCTTGCCTTCAAGGGCTTGCATGTGTATCCAGGAGGGTGAGCTTGCACAAAAAGCATGCATCAAGCTCATCTGCTGAAGCTCATTAGCTAATGACCTCCTGAACACCACCAGCCTACCCAAATCCCAATGCACCCAGCACTCCTTGGAACAGCTCCACCAGAGAGCTCATCTCAAGTTCCCCTGTGCTACCTTGCTCTCAGTCACTCAAAAACAGAGCCTTAACTTCATCTTTCTCAAAGAACAGAGCTTGGCCTGGCAGCCTTCTCTGGTCAGTTTTCTAAGAGGCAGAGGAAGAAGGGTCTATGTGTGGATATGCACAGGCTGAGGGGTCCTGCACTTTTTGGACTATTTCCTGTATCAGGTGCACATGCTCACTCTACTGAGCATCACATGGAGCAAATAAAGGCAGATTTCGAGCTCTCTCATTCATTCCTTCTACTCTCCTGCCTATCAGCTTTTCCAGCTCTGCTGACAACAGTGCCAATCAGATTGTAAACAGCTTTAACAGTATTTTCTCCACCCTCGAGCAGTATCAGAGAAAAGGTTTGAGAATGATGGGACTGTAACCAGTGCACTAAAGGGCGACTGGGAATTGCACAGCGTCAAAACAGGGAGCACACCTAACTGCCAACTGCCTTTTGGCTTTAAGCAAAGCAAAACATGCACAGCAGGGAAGAGAGGTGGGGAAAGGTGTGGTACCAGGAAATATTTCAGGGAAAATCCTCCATCTAGTTTCTTACAAGTGAACAGGAATCTCTGGGAAAGACTAAGGAAATCAGTGTGCGGCAATACACAGCCCTTCTGCTTGCAAACCTACCTTTCCTCACGTTCCCTTTTTTGTTTACGAGCATGACGGTCCATCACACTAGTTTTAGTCCTTGTCTTCTTCCAGGAGTAGTAAAATTTCACCAGGCTGGCTATTGATTTGTCAGGAAGCTGTAAATTAAACATGTATCCTTTTATATGTTTATATGTAAACTATCCCCAGGAGTTCACATACAATTGGTCTGGTTTTTGCAAGAAACATCTGACCTCTTTACATTGGATTCTCTCAAAGGCTCAAGCAAGGCAGTTCTGCAGCCTTTCCAAAACTTATCTACGGGGGAGTGTTTCAAGTTAGTGCCTACTATTTAGGACATCAAGATGTCTAAAGAATATCTAAGCAAGCTTCCACTCACCAGTCAAGTAGCTGGGTCCCTCCAGAATAGAGGAACATAGCAAGAACAAATGTGAAATGAGACCTTGAAACTGAGATAACAGTTTTAAAAGCCAACAGACACGTGTAAACAATCGCAGAAACTGCTGAATTGCAGACAGCATCTCAAGCGTTTCTTTGATGTTTGGTTAAACAGGTTTATTCACACCATTCACGTGATGAAGTCTACACAAAGGTTTCAACAAAGGATGTTTTCAAAAGATGAAACGTTACTGTATGGTAAACAGAAGATATAGGAAAACACTTTTTTTTGGTCCTCTTACACTAATGCCATTACCCTGTAGCTATGAATGAAAAGTTTGCCTCCAAAAAGCATGAACTACATTAACACTCATTCTCTACTTCTGAGGTACTCTACATCGATGCTCTTACACAGTTCTTTTAAAAGGTTCAAGTCCAGCCTTTCTTGACAAGTAAAACATGTTTTAGTTAAGTGTCTGATTCAGCTTGGAGGGCAGAACAGGTGGGGAGGAAAACAAAACTGTGAGCATGAGCCAGATCTCTTTCACTCAGACACTGCAGTTTAAGTCTTCGCTTGAGACAAGCCTGGTTCTCAAACTGCAAATTGACTTTAGGTTCTAATAGTGGATCACACCAGCACTAACACCCTGGCCCACAGCTGCACACAGACAAATCCACTGGCGCTGGCAAAGCGCAGGCACTATGTCAGTGTTGTGCTGCCAACAGCCATGCAACAGGCTGTGCTGAAACGAAAGAGTTCCACAGAACAAACTCGGGGACAAGGCTGTTCATGACAAGCATCCACTTGGCTATAAACCCGTGCTAAGAGTGCCAAAATATCAGAACCAGCTCTGGTAAATAATGTAACTCGCATTTCATTCTCTGGCTTTGGTGATTTCTCCCCTCAGTTCCAATGTGGCGCTTATGGGGCAGCATCTATAAACTAACAACTAATGTGCTCCTGAGCCATTGATTCCTGTCCCCTGCTAAACACAAAGCTTCATGCCATTTAATTCCTTTCATGCAGGATGGCTTTCCTGGGAGCAACAGTAAAAAAATATCATTACCTAGGGAACAGTGCATGAGCTTGGCATCCCTGTATTGGAATGCACTTCACTCAGGGACAGAGTCATGCTTCTGCACATAAACCAAATTGAGAATTTCTTCCTTTGGCATTTAACCGAGCAATAGGACGGGCTTTATGTTCTCTTTGTTCCCTAGGACATTCCCCTCCCCTATTTCCCCTCCTATATAAGAAGAGAGGAATAAAGAAGCTTCACACTTCAGGAGTTCCATCACCTGACCCAAGGGAGTGGGAGACCCTAGGACTCCAAGAACATTTGGAAATGAGTATCAGTGAAGAACAAGAAATGTCAAGGAGGACATAAGGAAAACAAGCCTCTTCCTGCCACCTTTTGAAAAGGGACTTGGCAGTTTTCCTTCATCCTTGGAAGGCAAGTCACCTTTCGTTTTTCAGCAGGATCAGCAACCCAGACTGCCACTTGCTTTAAAAAGGCTGAACAGTCTGCAACAACCTAAGCTCACTTAAAAGGGTCACAGCCAATGGAACTGGGTCCTGCTGGAACACTCGAGAGGCACTTTACTGAAGGAGAGAAGAGAACAAAGTCTAGTTCCCAACCCGGTGACGAACCATTTGAAGAAATTTTCAGGATACATTTAATAAAAATTTTTTACATCCTATCCTCTCTTACAAAAGAAAATTCCACACTCCTTAGCACTTCCCTTTGAGGCAGTTTTCAATCGTATGTTTAAAACAGTATCACTACCAACTGAAAGCAAAAGACTGAATGCTTGCAATGATGTATAAACCTCCACCACAGCATCCACTGACAGTCCCAAACCATGTTAAACCCAGACTTACTTCATCATTAAATAAAATTAATTCCTAAAAATCAGGCTGTAAGAAAGGAAATCAACTTTGCACAGAGATGATCTTTACTGTGTGTATGTGTGGGCATGTGTGTACAGACCATGCTGGAACTCCAGCTGAGACAAAGACTACCAAAGCACACAGGAGACTGAAAACTGTAATTTCCAACCAAAAAAAAAAAGCAAACCCAAAGAAAACCACCCAACAACCCAAAAAGAAACCCCCCTCTCCAAAAAACCCAAAAAACAACCAAAAAAAAAGCCAAACAAAAAAAAAACAAAACAAAGAAAATCCAAAAAAAACCAAAGCAAAAAAAAACAAAAACCCAACCAACCAACAACCTCAAAAACAAACAACCCCTCCCCCCAAACCAAATCAATCAATCAAACAAACAAACAAAAAAAAAAAAATCACAGTCACAGTTTATCCTAAACCAAAAAAGCACTTCAAGAAAACACTTCTACACAGGCTCTGGGAACAATACAGTTTCTTTCTATTCATGGTAGCATTTTTCCTCTAACATCCCCTTTGGCCTGTTCTCTCCCAAGAGCTTCAGATATGCATTCTACACAAACAGCACTGAAGACGACGGTCTGTTTTGCTTTTCCACTCCTGCGACACCACTTACCATCTGCTGGATCCTGTGAAAGGTTTTCCCATGGAAACTGAAGGCCTGTTCAAACAAGACCTTGTCTTCCACTGTCCACTCATCTGGGAATGGAGTAAAGTTTGGCAGATCTGCCAAAGACTTCTCAATGTTGTGCTTGTGCCAAAACAGCATCCCAAGGGCCTAGAAATAACACAGACACCAAGGAGACAATTGTAATCAAAAGAAACATTATTGGAAAACGGAAAGGGAGAACTACAACATTTTTCTCAGGCAACACATTAGACACAATTTTAATTCTCAGCTACATCAGATGCTTGCCTGAGTGCAACAAACCTGGAATCCGACCCCCAGCTAGGCCATGAAGACCAAGCTGAAGTTCATCAAAACCACACAGGTAGTCATGTAATAAGAGAATAGCAACAGTAAGGTGGGAGAAAAAAATTGAAAAAATTACTCCAGCTGTTACTGATCATGGTATCCACAGGTAAGCTAAGCAAAGACTTGGGAAATTTACCTAAAAATCAGGCTGGACAAAAGGCAGCTTCTTGCCAGTGCTGGACTCTACTTCCTGGCAATTAGAAGGATGGTTTAGTCGCCTGGGGGTTTTTATAGTTGTTTAGGGGGTTCTTTCTGAGGGGGAAGGGGAAAAGAGGAAGAGAATGAAAGAAGAACTGGAAGAAGGAAAGGCAGAGAACACGCACAACCATGACTTGTTGCTAAGAAGTCCCTGGCCCAAAGGAGGAATAAATCTTACTCATTTTGGGGGCTGTTCTTTTGTTCCCTTGAGAGATGCCTCATTTCACTGTTGCAAGTCTCTGGTTCTCAGTTCCAGAGACAAAGTGCATGTGCTGTACTTCACCACCTGCAAATCAACCTCCTCCTGCTGTCTCTGAGACGCTCGTGCGCATCCCCCCTTCTCCCAGGGGTGTGCAGCCCCTATGTGTTATGACACATCACTACCTCTGGCATGCCAGCAACCACTGCGAGTCATTTTGGGAAGGCCTGACTCTGCAGAGCTTAAAACCAGCCTTTCACAATTGCTGTGAAGTGAAAACAATCCCTAACATGCTGAGTAAAACGTAAGAGTAACCTGCTCATCACATGCAAACTCAGCTCAGGTTTCGCAGCCATAGTTACCCTCATTTTGCAGTTTCGCCCTGGCTGCTCAGCATTACAAAACCCCTCCACAACTGGGGTTTCCCCATTATGCTTTGCTATGCAAAAACCAGTTCCTTTATGGGATCTCACGCCCCTGAGATTCTGCAGAGAGCATGCATATAAACGTGTTATCCAAGATCTTGCCCAGACCCTACTGGCCCCCCAGTGCTGCCCAGAAACCCTCTCCTCCGTTTTGCCACCATGCAGAACAAGTAGTAGTCTTGGCTGCAGCACAGGCACTCAAGATGTCACAGGAGCCATACAGCCATTCTGGCAAGGATGGGGCCGAAGAAACTATTTTGCAGTCATGAAGGACAGTTTTCTCCACCCTGACATTCTCCTTCAGCTTCACATATGAGCTCTACCTAATATCCCTGTGAGGAAGCAACAAAAAAACAAAGAGCGAAACACTTTCGGAGAGCAGGGTAGCATTAAATAGCACTGAGGTCTTAGTGAGAGCTGAAGGGAGAGGTACTTACATAAAGCAAAAGGTAACCAAGAAGGTTTTCCTTACAGGCTTGTTTAACAGGAGGGCAGTATCCCTCCTCCACCCCAGCTGCCCTGGAAGAACTTTGCACTCATATACAGATGAGAACACAGCTTTCCCAGACTCCTCTGTCACAGGGTATCTGACACAGACTGGCAGGAAAGCCCAGCTCGTGGCCAGACTTACTGTAGTGCTTCCAAAAGCCTGTGACTGCTGCAGCTCGGCACAACCACTGACAGCTGTTTGCACCACCAGCTGAAGTGCTTGCCCTGCTGGAGCTTCACCAGCCTGCAGGAGCCTGTCCTTTGCCTTCCCTGGAGCTGGCAAGGCTGCAGGGACTCCCACCAGCACACCCCAAGCCTCCAGCCATCATACAACAGCAGCAGAGCCAACAATGGGGCACTCGGCCACAGGCAAGGGGAGTGAAAGGACAGAGAGAGGAGCTGGGCTGGCACGGATCAGCCAGCTGGACGGGAACACCGCTGGGCAGAGGAGTGCTGCCACGTGCCCAGTACCGTGCCAGCAGCTCCCATTCCCTTCAGCAGACTGGCACGTCTCAGTCTGCAAAGGGAGGTTTTGGGCAGCAGGCACAGGTGCAAAAATGGGAATCTCTGTGCAATGACTGTTAGCCAAGCCACCTGCACAGAGGAGAAAAGAGAGCGGCTGTCGGGGGGATGCATGTGTGGGAGAGGGCTGCCTTGGCCAGCAAAGCCCAGAGATGGTGGCCAATTGCTAAAGTGAGCTTTTATTGGCTTCCAGAGAGTTTGTATCGGCTTGTCCTGTTACCCAGCCAACAGCAACGCTGATGGTACCTGCTGAAGACAGAATTTCCCTTGGTGACATAACAAATCATCCTGATTTGAAAGCCCTGACACTTGTCCCTGTTATACAAAATGAACACATGCCTTCCAGAGCAATACAAGATAGATCCTCTCCAGTTATTTCCTGAAAGTGCCTAGCACAGCTATCTAGGAAATCCCAAAGGATCTGGGAAACATGTTTAACTCCAGAGTATTATGTGAGAGTGCTACAGAAGGAATGAGAACATTTTTAGAAGTAGGGGCCCTTTTACAAGGTGCAGTTTACACCCTGATGTGGCAAGTCATACAACTTCTACTTCTGTACACAGAGGAGGAGAGAAAAATGAAGAAAAAGACTTCAAGGAATGAGTGGGAGATCTATATTTTCAACATTAAAATTAATGCAAATCTCTGTTAGCTAAATTTAAGCTTTTCAAACCACAAGAATTCAGTGGGTTTTTTTAAAAATCACAAGCCTCATTTTGATCTGTCTTCTGTATCAGTCTATACTTTCCAAACCACACTTGTTCACTAAAATAATGAAACCCATTTCTATTATTCCAAAACCATCTCTCTTGGCAAATGTTACCCACAATATTCAGTACTAGGGTATACCAAGATCAGCTGTAGAGAGTTACCATCTTTATTTTCATTTTAAGTTCACAGACTTCTGATGCCTTCATGTTCCTTTTATTGCTGTTTTCTCTTAGATACTCTTAGAAACTACAATTATCAAGTCTGATCATTCCTGGTTTTGCTAGAAATTTTGCTGGCTATCTCAACTTCAGTGTTCTTGTCCAGCAAAAAGTATTTTTGAGCACAAGGATCAACCACTGAAAATCTGACTCAAAGATGACGGCAGAATAATTTAAATAGAAGCCCTTGCCCGTCCAAATAATTCATTTCTATGCTCATGGCCTCTGTCTGAACAATTTCATAACCTTTCAAGTTTTTGCAGAATCCCTTTGTAGAGACAGTATGTGATTTGCCAATACAGTAAGTCATGAGCTCCCCTGCCTTCCCTTTCTGGGCAAGTATTAGTGCATACGGAAACTTCACAGAATTCAGAAGAATTTCCCAGGCATGGATCTACTCATCTCCCCAGCAAGTTTTGAAATCAATGTCAGTTAACACAGGAAAGATTAGTACACAATCCTAGACCACAGGGAATAAAGGAGAGGTCTGCTCCTCAGACCAGGATTTCCATCCCTAGGTTAGAGGTACAGGCTAAGGTCAGTGGCAGCTGGCAAAGTCATCCTCTGTTACTGCACTGACAGCCAAGGTGCTCATCCATGAAATGCAAAATGATCTGCAGCACAGTTTTAAGGTAAATAACTGTGGGTATTGGTTTGCCTCAGAAAAGCATATGATGGTTCAATAGCTCATTAATAACTGCCAAGACATCCATGAAGCAGACACGGAGCAGTCAGCTGGAAACTGCAATGCAATCAGGCAGTTGTCCAAAGATAAGCCAATCTTTTTAACATTGTTTAGGGGTTCTGAAAGTGCTCAAAAAGTAGTCGCCAGAGAAAGCATAATACTCATGGCCAAACTCCGTTAGAAATTACAATGGTTTTGTTTTCTTCTTTTGACTCTTGATGTAAAACTAGGGGTGAACTCCGTATCCCCAGAGCACAGGTTACTATCAGGAACATTCAGTTTTGGGACAAGTAGTAGAGGAGAAAACACAGGTACAGAAAAAAAGAAGCAGTTCTACAGAGTTACTTGAAGTCATGTTTGAATACATGCTGAAAAGTATTTTAAAATTCAGTATTCAAAGGGTTGTTACCTGCTCCATATTGTATCCATGCTTCTCTTTAGCAATGGCAATATATTCATCCACTGAAAAACAAAGAGAAGATGTAAGTGCAATTCATATAATGATCTCATCTCCTCTTCCCTTCTCCTTCCCAGTCTAAAACCAGATCTGCAGCTCTGACTTCAGCCCTCCACAGAGAACTCTCATGAACAGCTGCTATTTCCAACAATTCAGGAAAGGAAGGAAACAAAAGAAAAACAAGTCACCAGACAAACTATCACATATTTTTCATTAACAAGCCTAAATGATGCATGACATCCAATGCAGTTCAAGTACTTCTGAAATACAGCTTATAATATTTCAGAACTTGTTAATCAAAACTGTAGACATGACTGTGACAGCTGCTTTTTGGGGTGTGTGTTTGTTTTGTTGTGGTTTTTTTGTTTAATAGTTGTTGGTGGTTTTTTTAATACTCCAAAGTAGTTGCTTTCTTAAAAAAATAAACATCCCCAGACACAATCCATACCTTCCAATACTGCCAGATTCCTAGTGTCACACAACCACCACAGATATCTTGGTAAGTTTTTCAACTCTTAGGTCTCAGCAGTTTTTATCTTGGACCAAACCCCACCCTCTATGTATTATTACACCCCCATGAGCTTTCAACCTTTACAATGTGAACATGCCCTGAGGAGTTATATTTTATATAGATGGGACTAAAACCCAAACATCTTTCACTCTGAGTGACTGAGCTCACATTATATCCAACAGCACCTGTTTGAGAGGACTGGATCAAAGCCAGTACCAGTGGTGGTGTTCTGAAGTGCCCTTGTGCCTGGTCATTATTAACCACACTGTAATGACAATAACACCCTTGAAAACAAAAAAATAACCTAGAAGGTGAGACTCCTATTTCACCTGGTGGAGTGGAAGATGCTAGAAGCACTGGTTGTACGTGGGATCCCCAACAACATGCTAGTACCCTGACTTAAAACTGATACAACCACAGTTCTCATCCTTCTACAAAACTTGGACTTCACAACAAGTTACACAGCAATGAACTCAAAAATCACTCCCCCCTTCTTTTCTAGAGATACCCAGGGACAGATGCAAGCAAATTCCAGTGCTGAGCACCAGACTCATGAAGAGCATGTACAGCACCTCCGGAAGGAAAAGGTTCTGTGCAGTCTGCAGCTAAGGAAGCCGCATTTCCCACAGTTTGGGCCTCATGATTAACTTCAGCTCTCTTATGTTCTTCTCCCATGTTTTCTGCCTTTATAAACACTCTTATGGAATAGCATGGCATTTTTTAAAGCTTTTCCTTCAAGCTGGGACAGTCCTCAATTATTCCTTCAGCTTAGCAAGCTAAGCTATAAACTCAAAAGGTACTGGTAAAACAGAAAAGATAAATCAGAAAACACACAACAGGAGAGCACCAGCCTCTTATTTTCAACTTGTCATTAATAATTAGAATTTAAATCTAGGTACTTAAAGCAGACATCCCATCTTTAGACTAGCCAACATGGCACGTGATATCAATGCCAGACCTTCATTTGGAAAGGAAAAGCATTTTTTAATTTTCAAAAAAAGGCATTGCAAAGATGGCCTTGTTAAAAGCCATGGAAAAGTCCATGAGAATATTAATAGAGCCACACACTGTGGCAGAAGAGCATGTTGCACAAACAGGCACAGTTGCACGTTAGCAAGGACACTCCATGAGGCTCCAGTCTTTCCAAGCTTCCACCTGCACACAGTGGTGACTCCCAACAGGCTGACAAACCTTTAGCTGGTCCATGTTCTAGATGCATTCAGTAAAAGTTTATTAGCCTGTTGGAAAAAGGTGTAGCCACAACCATTCATTTGCACTGCTGCAGCACAAACATCTGTCTCTCCAAGTCAACAAATTGCTTCTAAGGACTGTGCTGAACTGGGATGAAAACCATCCCTTCTTGAAAACAACCTTTTCTTTCACAAGGGAAACATAATAAAACAGTTGCAAAGGCAGTGGGGGTGACTGGGACAATGACAAACTTCTAGGCTGAATTTGCTGCATTGCCTCATAGAACATCCTGAGGGTTATCAAAGGGTAGTACAAACCTCAAAAATCAGCTTTGCCACAGGAAAAAAACCCAACTTGCAAAACCACATCCCAAGCAGAGAACATAATCCAGGAAAGCCACACAGGGTGAACAGGGACAGAGAAGAGAACTGCCTCAGATACACACCATCCCTTCCCTCCACATGCCAAACAGGTCAGGGAACATCAGTAAGATGTGGGCAGAAGAGCAACTTCAGGTGCTTCCAGAGTTATAGATGGTTATAAAACCACATCAAAAATAAAGGCTGCCAGGAAACCCTACATGCAGCATTTCCCTGTGCTTCAGCTAAATGCTCTCAGCTTCCTTAAAAGAGGTATTGCACATGCAGTGTTATATATTTTGTCTAAGGAGGTGGTGAAGGAAGGAGGAGGGAAAGGAGCTGAATTCTCTGAAGTCCAAGGCTGAATTAAGCTCCTGAATGCTAAGTACTACTGCATTAACTACCTTGCTTTCACTGTGGAATGATCTACAGCTCCTCATTTGACTTCAGCATCTTATCCTTTAATATATACAGAGAAGATGTGAAGTCGTTCTCTTTTCCAGCATATTATCCTTCTTATGCCCGATGCTGTAAGTAATGAAGACACACTTCCCCAGCTCCCCAAAAAATCATTACAGCATTTTCTCTCCTAACTAAGCAACAATATTAGTAATGTCCCCACATATCAACGGGATTTCTCTTCAAACAAGTCAATGCACCACGGAGCCAAACAGTAGATTATGAGTGACTGGGCACCATGAGAGGAAGCAAGATGCTTTTTCTGTGACAGTAGGCTCTGTAACACCTCAGTATTACACCTCATGGTTACAGTGGAGAAAGAGAAAAGAAAAATAAGAAAAAGGCAATAAAGCAGGAGACTGACTGTGAACACACAGCAATGCTCCTTCTGTACACTCAAAGAGTGTTTGTGGGTGAAGAAAGGACAAGGAGTACACCACCACACTCTCCTCTTGGCTTGTTTCCTGCCTGCTTACTGACAGTCTACCCCCTTCTGCTTGTCATTTCTTGGCTAATTGCAAGCTCACTCGCTTTGATGCTTGCACCATCTGAGAGGTATGACAATCCCTTGAGCAATCCTTCCAATTGCTCTTTCTTTACCATCCCCCTCCATATGAAGTAAGCAAGGAAGAGTATGGCACTAGCTGAGTCACAGGATCCCTTTAGTCTCCCATACCAGTGGAGCCTCGAACTGCCACAAGCTTAATGCTTTACATGCCACACCAGATAAAGAAGTGCCCTCTTCCATCTCTGCCTTCCCCCCCACACCTCCAGCAAGCACAAGGCAGCGGGCACGTGAAATTCTGCTCACTGCATTTCAGTGGCATTCAGTCACGCTCAGCGTGTAGCCCAGCAATCTGTTTAGACATCACAATTCAGAGCCAGAGGAGCCTGGGGCAGAGCGCTGCTCACACCAAAAGAGACAGCTTGCCAGCACAGCTCTGAGGTGCTTTTCATAGGAGAAGCAGCAAGAGCAGCAAAGCAATCCCATTCAATTTCCCCCAGGATAAAATACACCACCAAGCTGTGTTTCTACCAGCACAACTTATCCCCAAACAGGGCAGACAAGAGTATCCCCCTCTCCCAACGAACTCATTTCCCTATGCCAGAAAGATATCTCAACACCAGGCCAAAATTACAATGATACTTGAATAGGGACAGTTGTGTGACACAGGAGATGCATTGCTCCTGTGAAGGCTCTTGTTGCTACTAGAAACCAGATGGGGGGGAGGGACAGAAAAGAGAACCATAAACTGGTATTTCTTTACCCACTTGGCTACATTTCTTCTCTTGCATGCATTTTAGCTGTGTAGGGGCAAGCAGGATTGCCCTGTTCACCCCACACCCAAAATGGAGCGAGCACTGGCCCAAAGAGCCTCTTCCTAGAGCCAGTCATGCTCAGGAAGGCAAGAGTAGCACAAAAGGCAGGGATGCAAAGGGAACAGAGCCTCACATATAAAGTCACCAGAAAAGGGGCACAGAGTGCTCAGATGCTAAAACACACCTTTCCCTAATAAAATGAGATGACTGAGGGACCCTGGGTGTAGCACAAACACAGCCAAAGAGATAAGGGAAATGGAAGGAGTGGGAAAGGAAGCACAGAAAGATGTTCCACCCCCCTGCCCTCTAGAGAGGGGAGTTTGACTAAAAGGTGGCATTAACCCCCTGAATTTTGTGTTCTTGTTCCCAGCCATCTTTCTCATAAAGACTTGTCTTTTACTAGCCATCTCCCTGCAAGAATTCCTCACTAGAGGCAAAAGAAAGGGGACCCTCCTGGCTGACACAGGGAATGAGGAACAAGAGCAAACAACTGCATTGCTGATTTTCAGTCCCGCATCCTTGAACAGTGAATCGAGAGACGTAAAACACGAGCATTAATTTCAGGGGGGTGGAAAAACTCTGAAAAGAGAAATGCCTGAAAATAGTGACTCCCTTCATCACCATTTGATCACATTACAATCTCTCTGAGTGCATCTTTCTGGAGAATTTCTACCCCATCCCCCCTCAATTGCTTCTTAATGACCCCACAAGGATCACATCATGTTCAGCGGACTCAGTGGCCCCAAGGAGGGTTTGCAGCATGAGTGAGTGTGCTAAAGCCTATAGAAAGCAACAGGAATGCAGAGGTAGAGCTGTTGCTGCAACCTCAGCTCACCCCTATTACTAGGGTACTGCAGGAGCTCTGAACACTTTGCATATTACGTGATGCAATACCCTGACAGAACAGGGTGAAATGAGGACAAAAGCAGCATCCTTCGCAGCCTCAGTAATGTGCTTCACAGGGTTTGATCAATGCTGGAACCTGCAAGGAATTCTGGATGTTGCTATACATCTCTCCCTCCCCTACATCTCCCCTGAGAACAGGGAAAAAAAAAAAAAAAAAAAAGGAGAAGAAAAAGAAAAAAGTCAAGACCCAAACCAAATCAATACTATATAAAGAAAATAACAACACGTAGACACATACACGTGAAGCTTTTCCAAATTTCAAAACACAATCATGATGGTACGTGAACAACTAAGCACAGTTTTCGCCTCGACTATAAAAATGAGCAGCTGCATTGCCGTCCCAATGCCCTGGCAGCACTGGTGGAACGCTCCTGCCACCTCGTGGTCCCAGCTCGGGACAGGAAGCTGCCAAAAGCACACGAGTCTGGATAACTGTCCCTAAAGTTAGCTGCAACTGGAAGCAGGGGAAGCAGTCAGAGATCAAAGCCTAAACAAAATCACTTAAAAGAAAATAAAGCACACCTAATCTTAGAGGTCTTTCTAACCTTATTCATTCTGTTTCCATTCAAAAGGTTCTTACGCCTTGGAAAAGCTATTTCCTCTCTTGGTAAGATGTGATGTGTGTAACAGGCAGGACAAGTCCAGAGAGACAGAGCACAGATGTGTTTTGTGTCCTGTGCTGACCCACCTGGGCAGGTACACAGCATCCTTTAACACTGTTTCTGGGAACACAGAGTGCTAGTTAAACAGACACAAAGGCTGCTTAAAAAATCACGCAACTGAAGGCACAAGAGGATTTAGGCCTCAACTCCATTGCATCAGCAGCAAGTGAGGAAGAAGTCTGGATGCAACTGCAAGGCAAAGAAAAACCTACCTTACCTGGAGAAGCTTACTTGAACAGGAGCAAGAGAAAATATGCTCCAGCAGGGCATAGCAACTTGAGTCATGGGACTCCACAGTATATATCAACCTCCCACTCACCCCTCCCTCCCTGTTGCTCAGATTTTACATGTTTATCATCTCTTGTCCATGTACCAAGGACCATAGGTAGCCATTGCATTTAAAGTCTCCTCTGGCAGCAAGACCAGACTAAGCACTGCTATCCTCCATCCACCTCCTTCCAACCGGGAGCACAAGCACTTGCCTGGAACCCCAGGGAACCAGACTGGCAAATGGTTCCACCTGAAAACTCTCTCCCGGCACATCAGTTTCCACCCCCAAGCAGCAGTTATAGGCATACAAGCACTGGGTGGTGGCTGAAAGTATGAAGATGCTCTCACCTCCTAGGAGGGGCAGTCCCAGACCCTCCTGTCACCAGCCCTACCTACACAGGCTGTCCCCTTGTCCTGTACCAGCTTCAGAGCCCCTCAAGGCACTGAAGAGCTGACCACCACCAAAGCAGAAAGCTATTCATAAATGGTTTTGTATTTCTTATATGGTTGTGTACCATATAAAAATCACTTTGCTAGGAGGTTACACAAGCCTGAGAAGAGATGAGCCCTCCTAGTTTCAGTGAGGGATGAGAGTGGCTTAAGCCAAAAAAGCGATTCCTTCCTTGCCCCAGCACAGAAGCAGGGATGAGCAGCTGGGTAGGAACAGACCTACGTACACTCGCACTGGTGAGGAAGAAGGTGCTCACAGAACTGCACCTAGCACGTGGAAACTGCAGCTTCAGAGAGAATAAATCATGGAGTAAAATGGAGTGCCCCACTGCGGCGAGATTATCCCTTTAAAACCCCTACTACCTACCAAAAGCTTCCTTTGTCACACAAAGGCAACAAGTTCCCAAGCAATGCACGCTAATAAGCTAAAAAGAAACATTGTATTTCCTACCTTCTTTTTTTTTTTTTTAAGTACTGTTCTTTGTATGGCCTGCATCTAAGGACGAGTTTAAATTTGAAACCCCAGTGAGAGTTAAAGACATAACTCATCTGCCTTTGGATTTGTTGTACCAGCTAGAAGGCTGTACTAGAACCACTAGTGTGCTGACGAATTAGCATAGTTTTTGTGGTTTGTCAAAACTGTATTAAACTCTTTACCAGAAAAGGCCTTTTAATAGACACATATAAGTTTTTAAAGCCTTTACCAACAAACATTCATTCCTGAAATTGCACCCTCAGCTGACACCACCACGTCAAGACGAGTCTCAACACACTGTGTACATATGTGGGGCAGTGAGTTAATGAGGACTGCCATAAGGAAAGCCAGATGGCTGATGCTCTCTTGCTCTCTGATGCTGCTGCTGTTCTCCCTCAGAAAGGTCATGAGGATGCCCACTGTAAGGACATCCATGCACAACCCTCTTGCTTCTTATACATCCATCACATCCAACCTTCAGTCAGAAATTTGCTCTGCTGTAGCACTAAACACCACTTTAGTGGAGGGATGGCACATGTTTAAGTATCTACAGAGCCCTGGGCACCAAGAGCCCAGATGCTGCCAGATGTACTTACAAAAAAGAATGAGAGATCTGATAGGGCAGTGGCAAAGGGAAAACACTGTCTCTGGGACCTAGCACAGAATAGGGAGAGACACATGGGATCACCTAAATGTGACCATATGGGATCTGAGCAAGGCTATCATTCAGCAGTGCAAACCTGATCCTGAATCAGACACAGACACTGGACTGTATTAAATGTAATTATCAGAGCAATTGATAATGGGTTTAAAGCCCACATAAGAGCATAAAACCAGGACAAATTAGCTTCTGGCAGGGAGAAAACACTCAATCCCATGTATGACCTTCTAAGACAGAGACAGGAAGTTAGAGACAGAATAAAAGCACACAGCAAACACCTAAACAACAAGGTGAGTTTATAGCAGAACAGCTCTTTGAATTATTCAGTACAGTGCTCTTAATTCAGTCCAACAAGCCCTAAAGCCAGATTTATTCTGTTGTCAAACCATGGCTTGAGTTCACTCTACTGGGAGGTTACAGCCTTGGATTATACACTTCAACTACAGGCAGCAACATGTTGAAGGAACTTAAGAGGTAGATTATTAAAAAAAAAATTAATCATACTGTTCAGTGCAGGGGATGCTAACTTGGGTTAGAAGAAACCTCCCTTGCACAGATTTTCATATGGAAATTATTATTCTCACTCCTTGAGAATGCCTGATCCAGTGAATCCTTTCCAAAAGCCGTATTTGCTAATTTGAAAAAAAAAAAAAAAAAAATTTGACACACATTAATGACAGAATCAGTATGAGAGGCCAGAGTCAGATTACTAGCAGTCCAACACAAGGCTTCAGTACCCTGTCTAGGAACATTCTCAGCTCTTCATCCATGTCATGCTATATGCATTGAAATTCTTGGTCTGCTAAACAGCCAGCGAGAATACCATAAAGCTTTGTCAAGTAACCTGCTGCCAACCAGCTTCAGAAGCCACCAAGAAATATCCAGATTGAAAACTCTCTGAACAGGGTAAAACCTTCCTCAAGGTCTGTTTTCCAATCCCAGAAAGATTTTGAAAGTTCCTCTCTAAAACCAGAACTATTATATTCTCCGTTGTTGTAGGAATGCAGACTAATGAAAGCCCTGTATCCGAGCCAGGCTTCCAAAACAATACGTGTAACTCCACTTCCCCACAACACAGGGTCTTTGTGCAGCATGAGGGCACACACACAAGGGGTATGCGGGAGCAGAATAGCCATCAGGTTAAATTACAGCTCATTATTATTGTTACTGATAATAAAGCCTGTGACAAGAAAGGAGAAGCCATGCTGATTCCCTTTATATCGGACACAAAAGAAAAAGAAATTATCAATTTGTCCCCAAGCTACCTCCTTGAGGGATGTCACTTGGGCAGAAAGGAAGCATCGGGCAAGCCAGCAGGCAGCGAGAGGAAGGAGATAAATCTGACTCACACAGAGTTCCTGCCCTCAGCAGATGTGGATCACCCCAATACAGACAGGTCAGCCTTTGGGAGACACTAACACCCAATGTATCCATTCTTGCACTTGTTTAATTCCTACGGGCTTGAAAGCAAAGAGGTGCAAAGATGTGTCTGACCTCTCCAAGAAGGCCATGCAGGAAGACAGGTTCTTCAGCCAGATCTTGAATAACATTATCCTTAGAGTAGCCTCTAAATCAAAATATTACTGTTATGTTGACAGATACTCGTGTATTAAAAAAAAACATAAAATTAAGTCAATTTATTAAAAAATCAAGTTACAGATTCATATAGCACATGCTGAAACATGGACTACTTGCAGACCCCTCATCCTTCAAGGCTGACCCTCATAGACTCTGAGGAAAAGCCTACAATAAACCAATGATACCAAATAGACCCTGGAATATCAGTGGTGGGTTGTCGGGGCTTTTAGCCAGGAGTTAGAAACTCAGTCCTTACTGAGCAGTTATTGTGTATTACTACTAAATCTTGCAGTGCTAGAAAATTCACTGTGACCCTACCATAATATGTGCAAGAAGAACACGAACAGGAAAGTAACTTAATGTGGAGTGCAAAAGTAAGAGTACAGGAAAATTAAGTAGTGGGAGTGGTTCCTAATTAGTGCAAATAATGCCACAGCTAACACATAATGATGAGGGAAGCTCTAGCACACGTCCTTGAGAAAGCCTAGCTGCTTTGCCTCCTGCACTAGCATGTCCGTAAAGGTCAACTTGGCAGCATATGAACTCATCACAGCAAGCTGTTATGGCTATGGCCTCCACAACCATTCCTTGGTGGAGACATCTCCCACAAGAGCTCCTCTCCGCCTGTGCACAGCTTCCATCACATACCTATAAACATTTACTTGCTGACTAACTTTGCTCTAAGGAAAAAAAGTTTTTAAAAATCATTTAGAAAGTTACCCTCCAGTTCCCCGACCTTTCTTATTTTCCACTCACAGCTGCAGTAAGAGACAAGAGGCCAGAAAAAACGACCTAGTCCTCTGACATGCCCCAAGCCCACCATCCCCAGCAAGACCAGCAAGACTGGAGCACACTCAACCCGTCCCAGGGCTGGGCCAAGCAGCGCGAAGCAGCTGCAGCCTCCTGTTCTCGTCATACTGGTCCTACAAGTCACACAGCGCCGATCAGGCTGGCTAAGGCTGCTCCCAAACGTATTTCAGACCAAGGCTCGCTGCCAGGGTAACTCTTAACACAGCTATCATCACTCCATTACATCCACGTCATCCTGTCTCTAAACTTCTCTTAGGAAAAAAGCTTCTTCCGAGCGCCAGCACCGGTTCAATCCCGCAGTAGTGGCAGTCGGCATTTTCAAAGTGGGTCATCTTGACACGTTCGGAGAAGGCCTGGATCATACTGCAGTGAAAATGAGTAACAAACAGGTGGCAGGAGAGAACAAGGCACATGAAGAAACTGGTGACTACCTCCCCGCTCCCAGCGCAGCAGCAAAAATTCCCCCAGGATAACACAGCTACCTTAGATAAGACATCCTTTTCCTGGATACTCTCCAACACATTCTCTCCTTCAGGTTTTTTTGTTTGTGGGCTTTGGGAAAAAAAACCAAACCAAACAACAAAACAAAACACAACACCACAAAAAACTCACACACAGCACAATCCACTGTACCTTGGTTAAAATCCATCCAAATACACACCCTAGTTCTGTCAAAGTAGATTGCTTTCCTGACCCCACTACTGTGAAAGGGTTAAAATTTCATCTTAATTTAAATATGCATTCAGGTTCCAGAAATATCAACCTGCAGCAATAATGATGAAAGAACTGCTCTGAGATTTCCACACAGCATTGCAACAGCAACCAGCATAGCAGATGACAAACAAAGGGGAAACTGCAGCTAAGTTTGAGGCAACCCAGCCATTTCTGGGATACACCCATAGCCTCTGAAGCCTGATTCTCTTTTTGCTGTTCAAAATATTGCTACTATAAGCATCAAAAGTTGCCTTAGTTAAAATGAAAAATTGCATTCCTTCACCTTTGTCTTTTGAGCATTTTTTGAAGTGTAGCAACTGCAGCTGCTGGGAGGAGTGGCCAGGACTATTATTTCTACAGCTAAATTCAAGCAGAATCTGAAATTAAACACTAATTCTTTCATTTCTGAATTCATGGAGTTGCATTCTTCAGCTACTGTATTTACATCCAAGCTTCACAGCTGCCAGGTTCACTGCATAATAGGAAATTTGGATTAGGGATAAACATAAACCCAATTCTGCTTTTCCATTAATCTTTTGTGCTGTCTTTGGGACAGACAACAAGATGGTATTTCTAGGTAAGGAGCACACACAAACAGCACAAACCTAAGTTTGGGTTTTTTGCAATCTTTACTTGAGCAACAAAAGGTCAGCACCTGGTTTCAGGAGACAATCACGTGCCCTGAAGTTCACGCCTTAGAGACCAGGAAGTCTTGGCTCTACCTGGCAGATTTTTTTTTTAGAACTAATACTTTTACTACTACTACAAAAAAAGAAACAAGCACCTCAATAAGTAAAACCTTGGACACAAACAAGTAGAAAAATCCCAAAGAGGAGAAGCACAATACATACACTCCTTCCTTCACAACCTCCCACAGCACTTAGCCAACCACAAAAACCCCCAAGTATAAGCTCAGCTAAGAGTTCAACAATTCTTTTTTCTCTCTGGTGGCAAAGCCTCAGCAGGTCCCACTTTCCCATCCCTGACTGAGGCGGCTGCACTCTTACTGAGCATCAGCACCACCTTTTGTGGAGTTACAAACCAAGTCACAGAGATGATAGGGGTTGGAGGGGAGAGGGGACTAAAAATAAAACCACAATTCCAACTGTTTCAAGGATCCTGTTTAGGGCATGATGGAGAGGAGGGACTTAAAAAGCACCTTTTCTGATGCTGAACACATACCAGACTACTGGCTCACTGCTGCTGCCTGAGGAAGGGTGCCTGTGTGCCAGGGAGGGGGTGGCTCTCGAAAATCTCTGAAGCATTATTCCCTTCCATTTTAAACACATCCTGTTAAATAGGGGCTTCATTTTCTAAAAGGGGGATTTTAAGATCAAGACTTTCCCCAGTCTACTCTCTCCCATTTGTGGTTTTCTGCTCACATTTATTTATTGCTAGGGCACTCTACACCCCAAGGAAAATGACAATAATGAGATAATGACAATAGTGATGGAGTCATATATCCACAGAATTCACAGGATAAAGTAAGTTAGCCAAGAGGAAAAGGCTACGTCCAAGCAGGAGCTCTTCTTAAAACAGCTATAGCACAGCTACACACTGAAAACAGAGACCAGCCACACAAATCATGATCAGAAACATGCAGCAACCTTAGAAGACATTTTCATGTCCTTTATGTTCTGATAGTCATTTTAAGTCAGAAAATAGATAAAACAGATTTCCAAGCTTGCTCAAAATTCCTTTTAGAAGAAAAACTAAAGAGTAATCCAGAGTCCATTTTATGCAAAAATTAACCCTTGAACTAAAGCTGGAGACCAGCTCTGGCCACTTAAACCTGCAACCTGTCCTCAGAAATTTTGAGGTTCACCTCACTGGCACAACAGAGGACAGCTACCAAAACTCACTTGCACCCTAAGAAGGCTGCTGACACACTAAGGACCAGGACACACTTAAAAACATGGCTGGGACACAGGCTTTTGAAATCCTGGATGCCAACTCATAACTTCTTAGGGTGGAGCACCACACGCTCTCAAACAGTTACCCAGCCTGTGGCACAATTAACAAAACCTTGCCCATCCAAACAACACAGGGTTAATATCTTTAGTAACCATAGCAACCAACACTTCTTCCTCCATCAGAGCCTCAGCTGGCATATTATTGCCTTCCCAGCATCAGGTTTTGCAGCACATTTAGGGATTGCTCCCTTTCCCCTCAGCCACAGGGTTTGGCCAAGCACATTATGAGGACATTGGAGCACTCAACTGTTTCACCTGACTCTGTCTCCGTGGCCCCTGGGTCGTTCTACTTCCCCTCCGCAGAGGGAAGGTGGATGTCTGAATTCTCTCCATGTGCACCAAGGCAGGAATAATGCAAAGCAGGGAGCCAGCTGCAGCCTTGAAAGAGGAGATGCCACAGGGTAACAGAGGAGGGGACTGGTGAATGTCAAAGCTGGCAATGTCAATCAACCACCAGGTCAAAGAGAAGCAGCACTTCAAGACCAAAAGATCCAGCTGCCATCCATGATCCAGCGTCCCACAGATATTAGGGACAGTGCCTGCCCATGTTCGGTGACACCCCATAAACTGCAAATCCACTGGAGATATCCATCAAGACATCAATGAGAAAACAAAACTCCCATCTAGTGGCACACATATCCTGTCAGGAAGAGAGCAGAAAAATTACTTTCAAAGCAGAGCTTATCACTAGCAGAACAATACATCTTTCCTTCTTGTAGTTCACCTTTGAACTGCAGATGCATAAAGCAATCATCACATCCTACCCCCTCACCTGGTGTCCCTCCCTTATTCCTGGGCAGCTGCTGCATGCCAACACTTCCTAATTCCTAAACCAACCCAAAGTCATTTTTATGGTTCCACTCACTGGCGCACTTGGCACAGAGAGAGACACTGCTGTTTTATTAATAGCTTCATGCTGGCCCAGCTCTATCCTGTGCAGGGTTTGCACAGCATCGTTACAATGCATTTTTCACTATTTCCCCTCCTCCTTCACCACGTGCCACTCCAAGAGAGCAGATGCCTGTCTTGCACCTAGCTATTCCTGTTCCTCAATGTCACCTTGCTCAAGGCATCATTCTCCCTCCTGTCTCCTTGTCCACCCTCTGTGACAGAGTCCTAGCACAGCCAGAACAGCTGCCCCCCATGGCACCAAGTCCACAGAGCCTCTCAGGAGTCTCCACTTCGAGAGCAAGCTCTTTGTAAGAGGTGTGACATTAGCCACAGCACAGGGTATTTGAAGCAGAGCTAGAAGGGGAGCACAGTTATTTTAAGTCCAAATGTTCAGTTACTCCACAGTGACATTTCTTTCTTTCTTCTTCAAAAGAGACAGAACAAACTTCTAGCTTTGGGCTAACTTTATGACCTATTCACTAATGGCAGCACTGCTATGCAAGTGACCCCTGAAAGGCAGAAGTCTGGCTGTAGATAGGAACCACGCTGGCAGCATTCAACTTTGGTATTAATATGGGCAAGGCAGTAAGTGGTTTGTATCTAGGATTAATGGTTAGCAAGGCACAGGATAAAAAAAATCAGCAACATGCCAACACATACTTTTGTTTTCATCTTCTCTACTAAACCCATCATTTCATGGCATCCAGGCAAAAGGTTTCTCCCCTGTGATTAAAACATTTCTTCAGCAATAGGGTGCATGGGACCCAGAGATGCTTTTAACTTACTGTGTGAGCCTGGGGCATCAGGTATACAGATATCCACCAGGTCTTGGCTGACACACTGATCTTTCCAGGATTCATTTCAGCAGCTTATAGGAGGCCCTTCCACAAACTCCACCAGTCCGGCCAGCCCTCTCCCAAACCTTCAGATGCACTGCTCTGAGCACTGTCACAAATCTGCTTGCTGTTTTTTAGCACAGATTCCCCTTTCACAGGGGTGGCTTCCACAAGTTCCACTGATTGCACAGAACTCTCCTGCTCATGAGAGCTACCTGTTCCCTCTGAGGGAGAGCTAACATGTGCTGCACCACTTCCATCTTCATGCTGAGCCCCAGCCACAGGAGCCGAGAAGAGCCCTGTGACTTAGAAGCACAGGATGGATTAAAGGCTTTGGAGTACAAACAAAAGTAATCACAGGTACCAACGCGCTGCTGATTGGAAGGATTTGTTCACCCACACTTCAACCTGAACAACAGTACTAAAATGGATGTGCTAGCTGGGACTCTCAGTATGTACAGCCCGAGGGGCTACACCAACCTCCTGAAGACCACAGCTCCTTCCACTTGCAATTTCACACTGCCAAGAAATTATCTACCCCACCAAGGATATAGCACATGTAACAAAAAATCTATGGTTTAAAAAGGCATCAAGAAATATAAGAATCCATCACTTCCCTGGATAACTTCCAGTAGTCAATCACAAAAAAAACCCCAAACAACTAAAAACAACAAACCTACACACTAGACATTTCATTTCAGTCTATGTACACTGATTTTGCAGCCATCCATTTGTATTATGCATGTCTCTTACTATGTCAAAATTTCCCTTTGAGAGAATAATTGACAACAGTCCACTTTCAGTCTCTTTTCAGTAGCTAAACAGATGGAGTTTGCTTCATCTTCAGTTTCCAAAATGTTTCAGTAGCTCCTGGCTCCATCCTTTTCTCAGGTTTTAAACACTACAGCCGCTATTCAAAGGTTCACTTCCCTGAATGCTGCTTGGTGCAGAGGCAGCAAACTGTTCCAGCGACCACCTCACTCTTCACACCCACATCATCTACTGGGAAGCAGGACACTGGGAAGCTTTGTTGACTTACCTGCTCGCTGTTTGTCCAAGATTGCTCTCTAAGCCATTTCTTTCCAAACATCAGGCTTGATGTAGAAGGCCAGAGACGCCAGTACTGAGATTCATAACCCTGCAGTTGGGTCATTAAGAGCCCACTGCATTGGCAGCAGTCCAAGTTAGGGAAACACCCAAAGCACTCTACAAGACTGTCAGCAGCATTAATTTTATTTACCATCCTGTCAATCTATGGCTCATCCACAATTCCATATCAATTCCCACATCACTGATGGAAATGCTGATCATCATCAGTCCTCTCACACATCCCCACGGACCTCATTTAATTAGGATTCACTATCAATGATGCCAAGACTTGTCAGTAAACTTGAGAGTCACGAGAGAGACCTCCTGTCCCCTGATATTCTTTCATCATAAACCATAAAGCAGATCAGGCAACTCTGCTTGTGATACATTTATTAAGTGCTCTACAGCCATTGGTGTTCTGGAGGAGGTTCCCATCTTTTGCAAGGAAGGGGGACTGAATCACGCTCTTAATCAATCAGTGCTTAACAGCTGTCTTGAATATATTAGAGCAATAAACTTATTTCTACCAATCAATCCATTTTTAGTCTCAAAAAACCAAAAGCACCTACCTTCAGCAGAATTTGTTTTTCACAGTTCACTTTTACGGAATGCCAAACACAGACAGGCATATCTGATTCCTTTCAACAAGATCAGTTCAAATTGACACAAGATAAAGCAATGACCACCCAGATTCCACCCTATTCTCTCATTCCTTGCAGAGCTGCCCTCTCCCCATCTGCTGGAGTTTTCCTGCCACCCCAAGGTCCCCTCAGCCACCTCTCACAATGCACCTTTGGTTTTTTACTACTCCTAGATGCTTACTTTCTCAACTCCATCCCTCTGTATCAATCAGGCACCTCAGAGGTATTTTTTGTGTCATGTATGGTTCAACAGGCTCATACCTCACTTCCCCAAAACTCCGTATTTTGCTGTACCTTTTTTTTGAAGGTGAACTCACTGAATTGAGTCTATACTCTTACTAAAATTTTGAATATTTTGAGAAATTCCTTCTTGCCCTCTTCTTATATTCATGTTGTTTTCCCCAACTTTTTTACTGTACTAACAGACAACTGCCACCTAGTTTTTACTTACCAGTGACATACTACTTTTTTAATTACCTCTTAGGCTCATGACATCTTCTTAGCAGATATTACATCCTTTCCATGCTCTATAATATGAGTATATTTTTGTGCCAATTACCACAGAATACTCAGTCACGGATTATTTTACATAATTCCACCTATCTTTCCTCCTTTTCCTCCTCCATTCTCTCTCCCCTTTTCAAGAAACCTCTTTCCTATCAGGCAGGAGTTAAAAGGTTCCAAAGCTGAGCTGACATTCAAAAGACACTCAGACTTGAGAGGCAGCTACAGGAATCCTGTGTGTCACAGACAACCCACGAACAGTCATTCCTTTTTCTGGCCGCAACAATTTCTTGCTCCTATACCTTTTAAGGGGTTTTTAGCTGTAGATAACTGTCAAATACATTCCTCTCCTCATCAGTCTTATTTATTTCAGCATCCAGTAGCCAGCAGGGAGCAGACAAGGAGAGAAGGCAAACACGATCCTTGCAAAGCCCTTTTTATCTGTAGATCACAGTACCATCATCCTTCTGTAATTTAAGGGGCAACTTGCTCAGTGGAACAAATGCCCCAGGGCAGAGCACAGGCCGTTCATGACAGACCCAGTTTGAGCATAATCTCTGCTGCATTAATTTGCAAATGCCACTACATCCTCACAAGTGACTTGTAATGCATCCCAGCCCTTGGGTCTATGGGAAAACAGGTATCCACTTAATAGTCTCACCATAAAAACTGCAGAGGAACAGGAAGGCAAGATTCTCATTCTCCCAGAATCAGAAAGGATTAAAAAAAAAAAAAAAGGTATGAACACAAAGTCAAAATTAGCTCTTTTCAGCTCCCTCCCCCAAAAGCACTTAGGTTTAGTTACTGCATTCAAACAGCAGCCCTTTAATCAAGGAGTCCTACTTATTCATGAGGAGAACTGTAGCTAGACAAGCCTTTCAAACACTAGTTCTGCCATCTGGCAGCAGCACTGAGACTTGTTCCTAGACACACACAGAGCACTGTTAATTGCCCTCACGTGGAATTCCAAGGCACTGCAATTGTTCTGGCATTTAAAACCTCCATGGACCCCAGATGTGGATTTGTGTCTTTGTGGAAGAAAAGGTACTACTAATTACCGAATATTTCTCAGCCCCACCCCCCTCCCCCCAATACTTTTCGTTTTGCTCTCCCCAGTTATTTCTGTAGTCTTCTACAGCACCCATAGCAGAAAAGGAGATTGTGAAGATTCTTTAGTATCTTAAAGAATTCATACCAAGGAAGAATGTGTGTCACGTTTCCCTTGTTTTCCCTGCCTCCATGGATTTGATGCTCAGAGCAGCTGCCCAGTGGAGAACAAAGATGATCTGGAGGCTTGCTTTGTAGGCTTTTCTTTTTTCAAATTAATTTCAAATCATAATAGAAAGGTCACAGACATAATCTCTCTATCAAAAGTGGCAACTCTGCATTTTGGAAGTGATACACGTAAGGAAAGAGGGGAATAGAAGTAATTGAAGGGACTTACATTTTGCTTCAGACAGATTCTGGTTAGGTGACCAGACCAGCATGCCAAGATTCTCTCTCTCCTGACTTCGCCTTGCAAGTTTAGCTTAAGAGAAAACAGATATAAACCAAGTTACAGAGAAAGTAATTTCAGATGCAAAATGGATACAAAAGTGACTTATCGCACATCTGCAGCTTTTAATCAACATATAAAACCCATCCATAGAGTTAAAACCCCATCTTCCCATTCAGACCTGAGGCTTTTCCTTGTTTCTTCAATGCATCACCCTCTATATAACATGACAGATACCGCACACTCTCATGCAGTACACTAAGCAGCATACGTTAGATCTAAATTAAAAGTTAATTAATGTTTCTCTTCCAGCACACTTGATTATTTTTCTTCCAGCCATCATTAAATGAAATAGGGAGGAGCTAGGCTCAGGCAGCAGGCTCCAAGCCCTGGACATCATGAGACTGTAGTGTGCAGGCAGATTAACACTTCAGGGTAGGCACATGCACAAACCTCCCAGATTACACTTCTGAGCACCTCCTGCCCTGCCCCAGAAGCCTTTCCCTGCCTCCATCCCCGATAAGAGTCAGGAATGCCCACCCAGGTGACACAGGGTTCCCCAGGACAGAATCAGGTCCTCTTCTCAACTGTTCCAGAGAAATCCGTATGCATTCATTCACACCCACGCTGAGACACACATCCACACTCAGAAAACAAGTTTGTTTTTAACCAGCTTAACACCTGGCTGACATGAGAGCTCTGAAAGACTCAAGTGAAGATCCACAGCTGCACATAGTACTAAAAAGCAACCTCAAAGTAAGGTATGTTTCAAGAGCAAGTTCTTGCCAATCTGCTGATGTTGGGTCACAAGCAGTCAAAAGACGAGGAGGAGGAGGAGGAGGAGGAGCAGGGGAAGGAACAGAAAGAAACTTGCTCCTCTGAGTCAGCACACACAGAGCCAGCCCAACCACCTGCCCTAGCAGGGAGAAACTTGCAGGTCTTGTTGTGAATGAGTACCTACAAGTACTATTTCCACTACAAAATGTCACATAATGCTCAAGCTATATGCAATATTTCAATGCAATGCTATTTTCTCTGCACTGTGCAATTAGACATATAACCACCACTTCATGATGCATTAAAACAGGTCAGAAAAAATGTAGTAACATAAAATTACATTACAGTACTATGAACGCTCATGGTTTGACCACTGTTTTTAACATGAAATCTGCTCGGCTAAGAACAGTCAGGGTTTAGATGACAGAAATATTTTAACATTGAATTTAAAGCATATAGGGCTTGTATTAAAATTAACCACCTGTCAGCAACATATTTACCCTGAACTAGCAGTTTTTTTCATGGCAGACACCATGATTATCTTTCATACAGTTTGGTTTTTGGGAGGTTTTTTTCGTTTTTTGTAATAAGGTTAGCAGCTGTGCATACAAGATATTTTGCACACTGTGCATGTTCATGACTTTCTACACTAGGCAAAAAAAAGGAGTGGGAAGAGACAACAGTCTCTGTTGGCAAGAGATGGGAGGTGAAGACCATGTCTGCACACAGAACACAAAGAGTGTCTGAAACTGAAATTACAAGTTCTGAAACATCTGGCATTAAATTTTACCTTCTCCCTAATTTCAAGTCTAGGCTGGAATGCAAAGGAAGAAGCAACCTTAAGCCTCCCCTTTATCAAATTTTGCTCTTAACTCCACCTATCCAGGATGGCCTGTCCTAATAAAGTCTAGCATGGAGTTCAAAACACACAAAAGTAAAAAGTCTCTCTCCTCACTTTGCACTACACTGAAAAGCACACTCTCACCCCATAAAAATACTGAAAGACAGAAATCATCAGTCAGGTCTCCAGGAATTTAAACACTTTCCACCCAAATCCCAGGGCACCTCCCGTAACCCACTGCAGGCTCAGGAGCCTGATGCCCAAACTCTGCCAGGGAGGTGTAACACCAGGCAGTGTCAGCCTGCCTTTACCACAGTCTCACTCGCTGAAGTGGCAAAATCCACCTAACTCAGGAAAAGGAAAAAGTTTTCTCCTAGTTTAGCAGCCTGAACCTCCTCTCCTCTGGGACATGTCAGGCACACATCCCAGCCCAGCTGTCACCAGCAGCGCAGCTCACCCACAGTAAGATGGGTGAAGTTACACCTCCCACAGTAACACCCCCAAGTTAGGCTTTGGGGCATTGCAGAGGGAGCATCACAACCTTCCGGGCTGTGAGCTGCAGCCAGCCCAGGGTGGTGACAACCAGTGCAGGGAGCTACTGCAGGACCTCATGGCACCCAAGCAGGGTTGATGAAATGTGTTCCTCATCCTCCATCATAGCTCCCCAACAGGTACCCAGGACCTCCCTTTGCAAAGAAAATGCCTTGAGTTAGAAGCTACCTCCTTCCAGTCACACATGCCCTCCCCCTGGGCCTCACACCCAGAGGAGCCTGCAGATGCCAGGCTTCATGCCACCCTCAGTACCCTCTTCTGGCCAGTTCCCACAGCCCAGTTTCTTCCCCTCTCCCTCTCTCCAGCCCCTTGGTAGCAACAACCAGCCAAGTTACACTGGACTCACATATGGTATGGGTGTGAAGCAGCACCTCTGGTATTCCCACAACTTATTCCCCTCGCTGCCTCTCCACCCAAGCCCACACCTAGCCACCCTCTGGCCCCATTCCTTGACAGCTGTAGAGGCCAGTCCAAGGCACCCAGCAGGGTTAGGTTGAAACTCATACCGTTCTACAAAGGGCAGAAGTACCTAAAGGTCAACACACATAGAGGGATGGGAGTGAGGTGTTCTTCAACCATCCACAAAGGCTGAGACTCCTTCCCTAACATCTGAGATGCTTGCCAGGTCCTTCATCATCCACCACATCCTCCCCAACACTCCTGCTCAAGCCCACAGCCCCCACAATTACTATCCCTCATATGTAAGGCAGACATGACAGGCATTCTTCAATTCCGGTGTTGACCCTGTCATAAATACCCACAGTGTAAGTACTCTTACTACATGACATACCAAGGAAAACCTTAAGAGCTTGCTCAGAATTTGGAAGCACATTGAAATGACTGCTTCACAGCAACAGCCACCAGAGCAGAAGAGAGGCCTTCGAGCAGAGTGGTTGTTACATCCCTTTACTGCATAATTCCAAGCACAGCTGCCAAGGCTCACCAACACTGTCACCTGCTTCTGGACAAGGAATACCAGGATGAATTCTAATGCTCTTGCACTTCAGTGACAAAGCTAAAGAGATAATTTAATTTGTTATATATTTCATGCAAAAACAGCCACGAAAAAAGGGCAAGGGTGACTCTTTTTTAGGAGAACAGATCAATTTAGGATCAATGGGGTTTGCTTGTTTAAGCAACTCCAGTTAAACCAGTGCAACCTGTGTTTAGAGAAGCTGTATATTGGCAGACAAGATGATCTGACATTTCAGGTAAACCTGCACTTTCATCTAGGCATCTACCCACTAGATATTTGTTAAGTCTCTGCCACAGCCATTAGTTCCCTATCACAGCTGTGGGAGCAAACACTCTGTAATCACTTTCCCACTGTTAGCATTCCCACTTGTCTCAAGTCTGTCAGGAATCATGGTTCCTTCCTCCATTCCCAAGAGAAAGACCTTCTACTACAAGCAGCATCCCCTAAGTTTTGGTCCACTGTCAGAATTCACAGGGGATGCAAACTTCCATTGCCTTGACCCAAATAGAGAAGTGCAGCCCCAACCAGGCACAGTATGACATTGTTTTTCCACAGCAGTTCCCACTCCTCTCTTCTCTTACCCCTAGAACATACTCATACTCCACAGTCTATATGCTAAAACACAGGAGTGAACCAATCCAGCTTAAAACTCACTCTGTGAGGAAAATATTATTTTTGAAGTTTGTCCCATTTTACAGATGTGATTTACTGCACAAGCCCAAACAGTTCTACTGTGCAAGGGAAGAGATGAAGCAGGGCAGAACACATACATATCAATACTATTCTGAAAAGTTGTGGGGGCTTTTGGGGTTTTTTCCCCTGCTCTGAGGACACCTCTCAACACCAATGTGTAGAAATACATTGATTTGCCCAGGAGAGAAACAACATGGCCACTTAACTTTCACCCGTACACCAAGGCTCTTCATCCCTGGGGGCTCCCTGAGCTAAGGCACAGGCCTGGCACATGGAAGAGCAGCACACTGCAAGAGGTGAAACCCTGATCCACAGCAGCTAAGGCTCCTCCCCAACTTTTGGAAAGCTGTTAGAAGACTGCCCCCCCAAACAAAAAGACAGAGGTTCCAACCAGCAGCAGCAGTCAATTCAGACTCCAAGAGGCATTAGACTGATTTGGAAAAAACAAAACACAACNAAAAAAAAAAAAAAAAAAAAAAAAAACAAAAAAAAAACAAAAAAAAAAAAAAACCCACCAAAACAAAAAAGCATCTTGTGTCTCTAAAATATGTCTTTTCCCTGCTGTAAAGGTTACAACACAGGACTGTCTCACTCTCTAGGGTCTGTCCAATTTTCACTTGCATGCAGAAAGGTGACAGTCCTGCCCTCCCACTACCACCCACAAAGTTTAAAGCCTCTGGTAAATGCCCCTTACCTGAGTGATCTCAGCTCACAAAGGAAAAGAACAAAGAGTGAAGTAAAAGCAAGACTTTTTTTTTTTTGTTAATACAAAAAAACCCCAACCCCCCAAAAAACTCCCAACAACTCAACCCAGAGCCAAAACTCTTTAAAAGCTACTCCCTTCCTCCCAGAGCCACACTCCTCTGCTGCATTTAGTCCAAATCAGAGAGCAGATGGTCAAACCTGCCAGGACACTCTACAGAAACAGAGGAGAAAGGTGGAACTTCCAAGTTCCCTGAAAGAAACTTCTTAAAGGACACCAAGCCCTAAATGCTCTTGCAAGTCCCCTGATGTGACTATTACCTTAAACTCTGGATCTGAACCCCTTCCCTACACCAAGAAATACGCACATTATCTCCTCACATCCTGCGGGTTTTTCTGCAGATATTGTAACATCATATTTTCTCCTAAGCAAATCAAAGTTGTACTGGTGCTAGAATCAGGACTCTATTAAGCAGCTCAGTGTTGAACATGCTGTGGAGTTTGTCATCATGAATAACGTGGACATGAAACCGCAGACCTCTGTCCCGGCTCTCTCCAGAACATCGCAAGAGCACCAAGACAAGCACACGTGCCCTGCAGGCTCCTCAGCCAGCGCTCGGCACCGCTGCTGCGACTGGACAACAAAGCAGGGCTGAAAGCAACGAGGGTGCTCCTCTCCCTACCTCTACCCAGGTGCTGTCAAGTCAGGACACCTGACAGGGAAGGAGAAAAGGGGACGTCTCCAAACAGAAACTACCAAAGGTCACCATACCACACACATCAAGTCCTCTCTACAGGTCAGAGAGTACCTGCCCTGTCCTTCTGACCCCTCCCCAATTTCAAGTTAGCCATGGAGTAATGCATCAGTACAGAAGGAGATACAGTGGTTCAACAGCACCACTGTAAAAGAGAGGGTGGAAAGTTGTTTCCCCTTCCACCACCTACTCGACATACTGAAGGCAGGAGATCTACATGAACTTTAAAAAAAATTTAAGTAATCCAACAAAAAAGCTATTAGCTTTAACTCAATACCAGTTCCTAGTCTTCTACCACATATCATGAGAGTCAAGGAAGGAGAGTAAGGAAGCAGGGACAGCCCTGACACCTCCTTCAACCACAGCACCAGTTTAGACTGTCTTAAGAACCACTGGTGGAATGGATACCACACATGAGAAGTGTGCAAGAAGGCAGAGCCTGCCAGCAAGCAGGAGCCAGCGCTGTGCAGCTCCAGCCTGACACATCACGTTTTATTTTTCTTCTCCAAGTTAGAGGAGAAACATGCCAGAATAAACTCAGTGGGAGCAGAGGCCTCTCAAAGAGCCACCAATCACTCTGTCATCTGTTATTCTGCTTCTGTGCAAGGCAGTGGTGCCAGCTCCCACTTGAGTTCCTGCACTTGAGGGACCTGCTCCAACTCACAGCTCTCCCCAAGGGTGCTGCATGATCCAGCCACAGCTGTGAGCCATTCAAGCACTCTATGTTTCCTTTTGACACCTGTACTGACCCCTCAGAGAGATGATCCTCACCTCCTGCAAATGCCAAGACACATTTTGCTTCCAGTTCCATTCTGCCCGAGTCGGAGTGAGGCTCTGCCAGGAGGACTCCAGCATTTTTCCTTCTCCATAACCCTTTCAATAGTCTCTGACAGTTTTGCTGTTGCTGTTTGCACATGGCATTTCAGAGCTATTGAAACCCTCTGGATTTCAAAGCAAAGCACACTAACACATGACTATGTGAGAGCACTGCAAGACACACCATCAAGAAAAGGACCCTGCTCCTAGCCAGCTCCTTCTGTTATTTAGAATTGGCAAAAGGTAATTCAGAAAAGTAGGTCCACCATCAGGTGCTTGATGCAGATACATATTTCTGTACCTTCTCTGGAAAGCAAGCATGAGCTTTAAATCAAAGTTTAAAAGCACTTGCCATAGAACTACAGGGAATTCTTGAGGTACTGATCTTTTGCAAAACAAAAGGTAAGAAAAGATTTCCAGAGCTGAACGATGTCTTTCATGAAGTTAATAAAGTTTACACAACAACTGAAATCCTCAAGGTACAGGATGCCAAGATTCCCACCTACAAAAGCTACCGCTTTACTAACAGTACTTACTGATCCCCCCAACTGGTACTAACTCATTTTTAAATCACACATTGCAGATTTAAAATGAAAGCATAAGAAACGTCTCCTTCCTTTTAATATGCAAACCTAAGCATTTTATATAAAACATGCCTTGTATAATATTCAAAGATGAATAGATGTTTTCATTGTTTGGAAGAGCTGGAGCTGCCATATAATAACTTAGCTTTTGAATGCTTCTTAAAGCAGTTTTGGACCAAGTCTAAATGTATTTACTTCTAATGAAGTTAAATTAAACAAGCCCTTCGATTCCCAGCACTGCATTTTCTCTATCAATGCAGAATTTAAATTTATTGCATAGGGTAAAATCCCCTCTTTACAGTACCCATGATGACTGTTAAACAAAATAAGACAAGGGAGGCATGGGCTACCATTGGTATTACTCAGGCTCATGGTGTAATTGTAAATGCACAGCTGTGATAAAATAGCACAACACTTATGTGGCAGATGAGAATTCAAACAAAATTGAGAGTCAGAAGGAAAGTTTTTTCCACCTTCATTCCCCACTACTGGCACTGGTGTCCCAAGCTGCAACTCAAAGACATTTGAAGAACTTTGCTGCTCATCTCCACTTCCTTCTGCATGTGACCTCTCCCTGAGTCAGCAGATAATGCTTGTGATCCCCTTTCATTCGTGTTTTCCAAGGACTGCCTAGTCATAGCAGCTGGTACCTCATACAAATACCATCGTTGTACACACTATAGCAGCATAAAATGAAACCAAACATTTTAGACTGGAATCCTGAAAACTGAAAAACATCTTTTAATTAAAAAGTTATAAATTAAGCAGCAGTTAGCTCTTCCTATACATGACTACACCCAGCAGACACTATAATCTATATGCAAATAAAGTTCTGAGGGCATTTTTGTATCTGCCCAGGGAAACAAAGATGACTATTTGGGTTTCTATACAGAGCAGCAACATTGGAGACAGACTAAACGGCCCTACTGCCTCGAAATAACTGTAGGTGCTGTGCTACAAAACCCCACAGTATCACACATTACAACAGTGTGCAAAATATTGCTTTAAAAATTACCCAGTTAAAGATTAATCATCCAGCAATGATTACAAAGGTCACTTTGCAGTGATAAAAATTATTACCATTAGAAGAACTGAAAGAGAAAATGAGAAAAAGCATAGACAGCAATACAGTTTCCTCTTCTTTAAAGTAATCAAGTTCAACCCATCCTAAGTTTGAACTTCACATCTTTGGGGTTTTTTTAAACTTTTTAAGAACACATCTGATCCAAGATGTCTTTCCAGTTCAAGAGCCAGCAGTAATGCAAAAGCTGTGGCCTACATTTTGCCCACAGCCCAGGCCAGGCCGAACAATAAAGCCAGAACAGATGTTGAGGCCTCGCCTTGGTTTTTTTTTTTCCCCCTGAATAATAGGAGTCCGCTCATTCTCTCCTGCAAGCAGGTGGCACCAATGTGCAGCCATAGATGAGGTCTGAATAACTATACAAGAAAACAGCCTTTCAATACACTAAGTGTGTAAAATTTTCTACACACATACAATTCCAATCCAAACTCTTCAGCGCATTCTGCATACACAAGTCCTGCCATCCATACACGAGCAGAAAATACAATCCCACATCAGAAACAAGAATATACCCCTGCACTCGCTCAGCATTGAGCAGCACACCTCTGCTAATCACAACAGGCTTTTGTCTAGACATGGCTGGGGTTTTGCACTGAAATGCTGAAAGGGTTGGAGTTTGCCTAAAGAGAAAGTAAAAAAATTAAGAGGAGAAAATGCACATTTGATTGAGATTTTATCAGAGATCTCTTGCAAGCCTTTTTAAAACACCATCCACTTTTTTTTAAAGGAGGACAGCTGGTAACTGCAGCAATCCTGAATGCACACCTAGAAAGCAGCAACCAGAACAAAGCCAAAGCATGCAATGCACATCACGTTGAACCAACAAGGCTCACCTGCCCTCCCAAGCACACTCCTCCCTGCTCCACATCCCAGGGAACATCCCTGGCCTCCCCAGACCACAGTTCAGAGGCGCAGCAGCTCCAAAGCTCCATTAGGAGGACTGGGATGGGACTGGACCCATTCAATCCCACCAGTCAGTACCAATAAACACAAGCACCACATGAGGCCTCATAGGCCCCATACACCCTATGGCTACCACCCCACAACCCACTGCTGCCACATGGACCCATATTCTGCCAATAACCTTGGGAAACCCTGTACACTCACAACCCTACAAAAAACCATCAGCGCAGCACCTCCACAGAGCCACACACTGAACTATTTTAAAGTTTGTTAAAAATAGGTAAATGTATGCACACAATCAGAGCTGAATGCCAAGCTACAACAAGGAAACTACTGCTGGTTTCTGTTCTCCCTGAACACTGCCCCAACACGACAACAATTCTTTCCTTCCTTCCCTTTTTCTCTCTGCGCTATTTCCCTTCCACTGTCATCCAGGTGACCAAAAAGTTACATAGGCATGCCTACACGTATGCAAGTAAGATGCACATCCAGAATTTAATATACAGAAGAGGAACAACAATAGCACAGCAGCTTCCTCAAGTGCCAGGTCTCATGCTGCTAACAAATACCTAGACACTGCTAAACCTATTTGAAGCCAAACAGCCTACTGATGAGGAAGCAAAGATAAGGGAAATACATCCTCTCTTTCCATCACAGATCTTGATTCTGCTGCCTCCCCTGATCTTTGACAATCAGCAACTCCTACATGCACAGCTCCACATTCATACAGCCTCCCATTTCTTTACTAAGTCAGCCCTCAGCTCTCCCCACCCACTGAACGGGGTCCTCTGTAGTGTTCCCTTAAGAACAAGAGCAGCTGCTTGGGCCAGTCCTGCCCATTATTCACAGGCAGCACTTAGGAATAACAAGACCAGGACCAGGAGAGAGACTTCCTGAGCCTGATGCTGTATCTGCATCACTGGATTTAATGGCCCTTCATGGGGGGAGGGTTAAAAAAAAAAAAAAAAAATCCATCAAATTGTCTAATCCTTTTTGAACCCATTTGTAATTTTGGCATCTACAACATCCTGTGGCAGAGTGCTTCAATTTAATTATATGTTTGTTGTCTGAAGGAGAACAAAGAAAGCCCATGCACACACTCCCTTCTCTACTCTGAAGCTGCTACCCAGCCACTTCATTTGGTGGCCCCATTTCCTGCCTTACGAGAAGAAGAGAATAACTGCACCCTGTTCACCTCCTCCGTGTCTCTTGCTGTTTTACAGATCTTCTACTACACTATTCTCAGTCATCTGCTTTCCAAGTTCGACAGTCCAGGCATTTCTGCTTCTCTTTTGTATGGAGATGGGAAACAAGAATAATTCCTGTACTTATCTTACAGCTCTGAGCAGCATGTATGCATGGGAGAGGGATGGGAATGAGGCACAACCAGAACTGTATGCAGTGTTCAAAGCTAGGGTACAACACAGGATTTATGAAACATGCCATAACAAGGTCCTGTTTTGTTCTCAGATGCTTTTATAACAGCTTTTAACAATACACTTGCCTTTTCATTATTACCATTGAGTTGATGAAAAAAACCACTGTCTACCAAGATCTTTATCTGGAAAGGCAACACCAAATTTAGAGACCACTGCTGTAATACAGTTAATGGCAGTTGAGAGACCACTACTGTACACATACAGTTAAGGCTTGTTCCACCCTACCCTCCCTCAGTATTAGTTAGCACAAAGGGTCACCTGTCACAAGACTGAACAGGTTGCCCATTCTCCCCATTCAGCAGATGCCCACACTCCCCCTGCTGCCCCCTCCTCCTCTTCATATACTGTATTTTACTGACAAAAGGACAATCCAGCTGTAAGTAGTAAAAATAAGGTGAGAAACAAAAATAAGAGACGTAATTTGAAATGGGGAATACACAAGTGTTGGTTTACTTGGAGAGTGACACGTGCAGAGTGACTCTTCTCCAACTCCCAGCTGCAGGACACCCCTGGCTTCCCAAGGCTTCTTCCCCCAGCAAAAGTGACACAAGGAGCAAGAAGACAATAGAGGGGGTTTCTCAGACCTTGCAGCTCCCACTATTCCCTTTCCCATTAAACAGCAATGCTGCCTAGACCACCCATTCAAGTAGCCCCCACTCCTCAGCTCTAGCCACCCTTTTCCATTCCCTGGCAACCCAAACAAGCAGCATTTTACTCATCTTTCCCACACATTAAGGAGCAGCTGGCCTGTTTCTATTGCCCAATACAAGAAGAAACTAAAAAAGTCAGCCTCAAGTGTTCACTAAGCAGAGATTACTTTTCAGTATTTTTAGCAACACCTCTTCCCTTCCCACCTATCAAAAGTTCACATGACAGCATCCTTTAGAGAGAGATTAAACTGATTAGTGGAAGTAACAAGTGCCTAGAAAGCACCGGTGATATAAAATGTAGATTCTTGGTTAACAGAGTAACTGGGTTATTTTTTCCACCACGCCTCAAAAAACCTTGCCAAGATGACAGTCAGGAACAGATCTGACTAACTAGAGCCCAGCCTTTAAAGAGTATGGGATGTGGGCACTTCTCCTCCTCTCTCCACATCTCAGATCAGAATAAATGAAAAAAAAAAATAGCGATCAGCTATGTTTAATGGCTTACAAACTAAGGCTGCTGGGCAAACGTCTTATCACTTGGTAAGATAGTACTGTGAAGGGCATGCAGACAGGACACACCTTTGTACCCACTCAGACAAGAGTCCACTCAAAAGGCAAGTGAGAGAGAAATTCCATGTTACTCTACTCTTGCAGTACCAAATCATTTTACAGTCAAATGAATCAGTCAAGCACAATGAGCTCTCGAAGACAGTAAAGGTTGTCACATTATTATTCTTTAAAACCTGTGTCAAACACCAACACTCTTCAAGGCCACGAGCAGAAAAGCTCGTAACAGCAGCAAATGCATCTTCCAAACCCAGCTGGGTGCTTTAAATAGGCTAGACATTCAAGGAAGGCATCACCATGGCACCTCCCTGCAGGAGGTAGTGCCCTCTAAGAGCAGCAGAATCAGGCCCTGCCAACATGCCCAGGAGAGGCCTCGCCCCTGTGCTGAAGTCACTTAAACTAACCCAGCCACTTCCCCCCAAAGCTCGTTTTATAGAGGTTACAGAAGTGGCCTGGGCTGGCAGAGCTGCAGAGATCGCAGCCTCCAAAAAGGGGACACAGTCTCCTCTCCCGACGCAGCCACCTCCAGAAACAGATACCTGTCCTCAGGCCAACGCGAACGTACAAGAAGCTTATACATCAAATCCCACCCAGCACTGAGTCATGCACCGATGTGGTGTGCAACTGCAATCAACAGGCTGCGAGCATGCCCAGTTTAACCCACACAAATCCGACTTCTGAACGTCTGTGACAGTTGCATATCCTCCTCTCACCCCCATCCATGACAGTCTTCCAGGTTCTTATCCTCACAGCACCCCTACCAGCAGAAGAGAGCTTTTATCAACACACGCACACGCAAAGCACTGACTGCCAGGCTCACAGAGGCTGAGTGAGGTTTCCCCGACCCTCTGTTAGAGCCCTAACTGTGGTTCATCCTTCCTCACCCCACTCTCAGAAATGCTGAAATCAAATAGGGACCCACAAATAACACATTTGTAGTATTTCAAATCAGATCTTGAAAACTCAGTCTGCTTCCAGTTCTCCTTGGAGATGACTGGTGCATTCATTAGCCCACAAGCTCCCCAAGGTACAGACAGTCCCTATCCTTCTGTCTGCACAGGTCCCAGCTCAACAGGGTGCCGTAAGGATAATATTCATACCCAAAAACACCAATTCAGATTTAACGTGCCCTTGAAATGCAGGCGGCTCCTGGATCACAATTTTCCAACAGATTTCACAAGTTAGTTTGTTTTTTCCCCATTTCTGCCAAACTCAGAGGCACAGTAAGGGCTATATTTAAAATGTAGCTAACAATCACAGCAAATCTTAACATTCTGGTTTTAACATTCAACTTTTACTAAAAGACTACCCAAAACAACTTATCTGGTTTCTCTCCCTCTCCTGCCTTCAAAGAATCTCAGAACTAGTTTGTCCTGCATCTACATTAATAATCAGAGCAAGAACGCAGTATGATAACAAGAGAGGCTAAACAATTCATCACTGCTGCACACCAAGCACTGCCTTGCACTCATTCTGCAGATTCCCACTTCACGCTGAATGTAACTGATTCTAAAAGGTGCCGAGTAACAGTGAACCAAGCCCTGGAGACACAAGCTCTCAGCAATAAGGAGTAGCAAGTACACTTGCAGCCCAGAGGAACAAAACAGGGGCAGAACCCTGCAAAGACGTTGGATTTTCCTGAGCTGCCTCTGCTTTAGGATTACAAACGCTCCTTCTGCAGTGCCAGCATTTGCATACCACAGCATATTTACAAAGAAATCAATCGGGACACAAGCCCGGAGGTGAACACGGAGACGAGGCCCGTAGCACTCGGGGCAGGCTGCAGAAAAGCTCGTGGCTTTCTGCTCAGATGCTTCAGGGAAAAGCAAACCGGCACGATCCTCTTCCCCACCCTGTTTAACAAAGAGGACAGAAGTTTGCAGGCGCAGGCCTTCCAGGCTCTCAAACGCAACCACCACGTGGTGAGCATCAGGAGCAGAGCTCACACAAAGAGCCGGGAAGCAGCAGGAGACAGGCGAGAGGGCTGGGAAAGCCTCGGCAGCCAGGAGACGGGGGAAGGGGAGAGCCAGCCTTTTTCTCTAGCCATCTCCAGGAGGAAGCAAGCACAAAGGGGACAGTGAGGCTAAGCAGATAAGAAGCCAGCCGAATGCCAGCCTGGCAGTGCAGATAAACTGAGGAGCCAAAACCCTGCTGGAAGGAGAAGAGTGTGGTTTGGTGGAGAGCTGAGGGAGGAACCTTGCTTGGCACTGCCCCGGGAGGGGAAGGAGGCAGAGGAGGGCAGTTTGCCCAGCACTTACCTGCGCTGGAGCACGTCCCTCGCACGGCGCACGCTGCGGCACAGCCCTACGCACACACATACACAGCTACAAAATTAACTTAATTTTACTGTGTTCGGGGCCATTAGTCTTTCCAATCTGAGGGTAAGATCCTATTCAGCACATAAAAGCCTCTTTATTGAGGCTGGAAATTCTTCTGTTTTCCCCAATTTGGGGGGCGGGGGGAGTATCTTTCAGGCATAAATCATGCTCAGGGCAAAATATCCCCTCTCTCCTTTCCTTCCAAAAACCATCATTATCGTGAAAGTAACCAGAGCGTCCCTCTGTATGTTAAGAACCCAGAGGTCTTGTTTTCCCTTTCCACAAATTATATAATGGGGGGGGAGAGAAAGCAGTGACCATCCCCTAGCAGCTGTTTGATAGGAATACAGATGTGCCTCCTTGCATATCAATTATGCTGCCCCGCACTACTCCGGACAAATTAAAAGTGTGGATTCCAAGTTCATTTTCTTCACCCAGTGGCTGACTGGATAACGCCACAAAAGCGACCAGCGACTCTCCACATGGCACCATATTGAGCTCCAGACACCTGAAGCATAAGTCCCTTTCCTCCTACATCCAGTGCTACGACCCTGGCCACTCTGGAACACCATCTCCATACTATGACCTCCAGTAATCCAAAGCAGTTTCTTGTTCTGCCACCAGTTTGCTTCAAATCCGTACCTCAGCTCCCCAGCTTGTACAGAAGTGCTTAATGGGGCTTGTACACATCCATGCAAAAGTTAAAAAAAAAGAAGCGCAGCAACAAGAACAAGGCAGCAAGGGAAACAAAACACGCAGGGACATAAAGAGGACAGAGAGCCTCAGGGGAGGGACAGTATTTAGAAGAGCAGAGCTAGAGACTAGAGACTGAGAAGCTAAACCATTCTAAGGTTGCTGGGGCTTCAAAGGGAAAAGAGCCTGTGCAGAGCATCCTGGAGAACACAACAGCCTTACAGGGTCATATGCAGGCTGGAGCACAGAAAAGCTGAGACATACTGGCACCAGAGAAGAAAGCAGACTGTCAAAACTACAAGGCAAGACAGGCCAGCAAATCCATATCATTTACCTATAGTTAGGGGCTCTGCCAAGCATTTTGAGACACTTGTATCCTTCTCAATAGAAAAGCTACATGTCCTCTTCACTTCTATCCTGGCCTGCATTTTCTCCATAACTTTCACAGCAAAATATATTGCATTTACTGAAAGATTCCCTGACATCTGGATTTTCACAGGTTGCTATTTCAATAAAAGTTTGCTATTTTAAAGAATAGACTACAGGACAGGTACCAAGAAACAGGGAGTAACAACCTCTATTCTTAGTGCAACTGAGCTCTGATCTGTGACTAGGAGCTGTAGGTACCGCTGCAACCCCGTGCATTTTAAAGTCTTGAGTCTTCTGCTCTGTGCCACCACTGAAATACAAATTGCTACAAGTCCAGTTATATCTATGTTGAAAGGCAAGAACAACTGACAAAATAATTCAGGGTACATTTACTCCACAGACTTTTCTCTTCTACTCGTCCTTCTACCTCAGAAAATCCTTCAGTCTCACCTCCCCCCATGCACACACAGAGCCCATCGGCAAGAGCTTTAAACACATTAAACCAATACTTGTTAGCATGGCCAGGGACCCTGCTGAGAGCCTCAGCTCCCTTAAGACACGCTCCGATTGGTCAGACTTTCTAATGACAAAGCTATTTGTAGTCAGATATTCTTGATGCTGGCAGTGATTCTTGGTAAAATTACTAACACCCAGACAAAATATGCAAAGGAGAAAGAGCCCACAACCTGTAAAAGATACCAAGCTTCACTTAAAAATACTCAAGAGAAAACCAGCTTCACCGAACAAGACGGCTAAAGCTCTTTTCCTATGGCAGATTTCTGTAGCATGCATTCATTGAGCAGAGCAACAAGAACATCTTACTCTACTTGTTCCTAAGATTCCACCCAAGTGATTCCCACAGAAGGCACAGGCTGGCTGTACAGGGCCCAAATGCAAGACTCCAAGCTCACTCTTGTCAACACTTCCCACACCTCCACTTCTGCATGAGGGCATCCAGCTGCAGCACTAACATGCTCACTCTCCCACACCTCCACAGACAGCTCTCCGCTATCCTGCAACAGCCGTGGGAGCTTCCTGCCGGAGCAGTCTCAACACGTGCTGCTGCACGAGACACAGAACCAGCAGGGAAATGGGATTCCTTGAATCTCGAGACATATCCTGTTTTCACCATCATTCAACAGGAATATGGTCCAAGTTTTCTCAATAGCTGAATGCTAGATCTTTGCACCCAGGTATTTTTTCCAGTATATCCAGCATAAGCCACAAACATCAGCATTTCTTCTCCAGCAAGGCCTGAACACCAGTAACATTGCAAGACCTTGGCACAAGGCAGGGAGAGAGAAACATCCCTGACGAGTCCCAAGAAATTTGGGATGATCTTTTCCTCAAGGTCATGATTATCACAGGTACCAGCATTGTGTCCAGGCTGGTAAGGCACATGCTTCATCAACTCACACGACCTCCAGAAAACCAGTCCCAACAACAACAGTCTTAGACCTGTAGCCACCTTTGGCACTGTACCTCAGACTGCTGAGCTGCTGACTGCATGGCCTTGCTTGTTTCCATGCCCCCACAGAGAAAGACAGAAGGAAGCTGCTTGCAAAACTCCTTACAAGACCACTTTCTCATAGTGGTGTTCCAGATCCATTGCCAGCTGTTCCAGACTTGCAGAACAAGACAATTCCATTGTATCTGATGCTGTCCTGAACCAGAGGCATCAACTTACACGCAGGAGAGTTTAGGTGTCTCTTGCTGCCGGGTTTGGTCTATACCTGTAAACAGAGTCCCCTCCAAAAGCCTCTCTTTCTCCTTCTCCAACCTACTCCCTGCCCCCAGACACAACACTTCAACTACATGTATGAACAAGTTCATCAAAAGACATAATCAGTCCAAGAACAGTCCAACAGCAACTCCCAGAACCCTGGCATGTCCCCTGACAACCTCAGCACCTCCTTATACAACTGCCCAGTCAGTATGCAGAAGAGTCACATGAGACTAGCACAGATCCTGGGAGAGCAGGTTTTAAGTTATTGCTGCACAAGAAAAAGGAGTGATAATTAAGCAATACCTAATAAGATTCCTGGACTCTATCTGAGAATCCTCATTCCCTTGACTATAACAGTACACTAAGAAAACTTTTACACAGTTCATTTAAATATCTGTGCTATCTCCAGTAGAGAACTCTGCAGCAATTTCTAGGAAAGATGACACCAGAGCACAGTTTCCACATCCCTGGCTTACTGCCCTTGGACAGTTCTTTTTGTGCAGTCGGTAAGGCTGAAAACTTGTTTCCGTCTGACACTGACTCGTGATGCAACCTCCCTCCCTCGCAGCCGAGAGCAAAGCCCTGCTGAAGACCCAGTGTCTATAGGAACAGAGGAACTACACATTTTTCCACCAAGCCCCACTTTGCTGGATTGATGCTACTGAAAAGTTAAAGCTTTCACAATGAGCTTCTAAGTTGCTTCTTGATCCCTAAAACCCAGTGTCACATGGCAGCAGGCTCAGCTAGTGCCCTGCAGCTCACACGTTGTGTAAGGCAAGGGCACCGTGCCTTTGCTCTGCTGCCCACTCCCCACAAGAAAACACTTCCCCTGTAGGAGCAGGGGAGAGACAAAAGGAACAGGAAACACACCAGACATGGGCATGTAGAAACAAAATGTAAGCATTTGCCTCTCACAGCCATCTCCTGACAGCAGAACATTGCTGAGCAGATTCCTCCACAAGCTGTGCGCACATGTGCCGGGTGGTCAGTTGTTGCTCCCTCAACTTTATGATCAGTCATGTCAGCTTTGCCCTGTGATGCTGGCATCTTCCTGAACAGAGGTCTCAGTACAAATGTATCAGCCAAGGACATGCTACAAACGCCACTAGGAAAGCAGATTTTTGTGCTTTCAGAAGCAATTCCTCTGCTGTTCCTACAGAACCATCAATTTTGGCCACTAGAAACCTTGCCACAAGGGGAAGAAATACCTTTCTAAAATAGAAGCAGCAATTATCATCCCTGGGTTTGCCATTTAGATGTCCTAACAATTTCTTTGCCGGCTTCTTGGCTCTTCTGTATAAAACTCACTTGAAACCATCACACAATCCTGCCACTTCTGCCATTGTCAAAAAACATTGTGAGCTTCCCTTGTTCCTCCCATTTCTTTCATTTGGGTGATTTAAGTATCATTCTCGGCACTGCCAGTAAAAATAACACCAGTGAACTGAAGAGGAACTTCCCTAGCAACCTAAATTCTGGTAGAATAAGGTACACACACAGAGGATAGAGGGAAGAGTTCATGCCATGTCCTTTCTCCTTACATTCTAATGTAAAGACGATCAGTCTTGTTCCCCTCATGTGTACTCCAGAGGTGTAATGTCTCTGGAAGTTTTGAAACATGGGGAGTGAAAACTACTTTTTTCTTTCCACCTTTCCCAGAAGTTTTCGAAGAAGTCAGCTGTAGGAACTTGGAACTTCATTTCCTCATCTAGGAATAAGAAGCATGTTACACTTATTTGAGTTAGCTTGTAAATTTCCACCAGGTTTTCAAATAAAGCTCTTTAATACAGGGTGTATTTATCACTGTTCAGAAGTGAGACTAGAACACCACAGCACACTGCAGTAATAAATGTATTTGTTGCGAGTCGGTGTATCTCTAAAAAGAGACAAAGGAGGGAGGAAAAGTGTCAGAAATAGGAAGTATCAATATTGTTAACTCAAACGGAAGGTTAAATATCCTGGGGGCTCTGAAATGGTACATAAATAAAGACCTAGTGTCATAATGCAAACGTAAAGAAACAAGTACAACATCCCAGTCTACACAGAAGCGTCCTTCATTGTGACATGAAAACATCAAGGACAAAAAGTAAATCTGATCCCATGTTATCACTAATTAAATTCATACGTACCGATTTTCTTTTTTTAAAATGAAGCAAACATTCAAATTCATTAGTGACAGAAAACACTCTGAATAACTTAACTGCAGCAGTCTTTTCCAATTAAAGCTTTTCACTTTTAATCCTAAATATATCTCAAGAGTATCTCTTCTGATTTTTCCACACTGGACGTGGGGAGAGGAATTGATTCTGAGAGCTAATGACTTACTCTTTTTCCCTATCAAGTCCTCACACTGAGTACATCGCATCCATGTACTTTTCCATAGAGATAAAGATTGTTTCATGTACTGGGTCTTGCCTAGAGAACTATCTGGCCTTCATGAAACAATGCTATCACCCATGAACCAGTCCTAGGTATCATTTACTTCTAGTTATGAGGATATGTGTCAGTCTGACCTTCTGACTTTGAGCCCAGAGTTCGCAAGACACCCATAAAACGACTTTATTCATTTATTAAAACAAACAAAGAACCTGAGGGTATTATTTTCTTCTCACAGACCTTAAAGATCTGATCCTTGGAATGGGACTCCCTGCATTTCATTACTGATTCATGAGGACCTTACCCTGCTAAGTTGCTTTGCAGCCAGAAGCCCCATGTTTTCTCCTCTCCTGTAGCACCACTACAACAAAAGCTTAGATCGCCTGCTAGAATGCTTTTGTAGTGCAGTTCTGAAGAAAAAGCTGTGTAAAAATGGATTTATTTCTGACTACCACAGAAAGTGACTAGGCATGGAACAAGGATGCTATTGGAAAACCATGTTTTGTTCCCCAGAGCAGAAGTAAGTCATTTTACCTCAGTGGCTCAATTTGCTCCTGCCTTCAACCCACAGTGATACTCAGCACTTTTCAGACATACATGCAGAGGGCTAGAAAGTCTGAGGACAGTGTTCCACACTCCAGGGCAAAAAAAACTGCTGCACATCCATGAACCAGGCAAGGACTGATCTTGGGGAAATTTCTCATGATGCAGTTCAAAGTGAGAAGACCACAGTAAGCCAACTCAAGTTACCTGCTGGTGGCCATAGCATCCATCACACCCAAACAATTAATCACCCACTACTAACAGCTTACCAGCACAGGCAGATCACTGTGCCTGCTTAAGAACAACTACACCACAGTAGACTGAACTACAAAAATGTTTTTTCTGATAAAGGAAAAAAGTGGAGTCCAGCAGCAGAGCTACTGTGCTTTGCAGTCACACCCCCAATTATGTCTAACTTTTCCAGTGCAGACACCAGCAACAGTTGCACGTCCGGCTCCAGTGCTAATGAGAGCAGACACCAGCATCAGGCCAGTTACCTGGGCAAGTCTCTTGGTAGCTTTGACCGCTTTGCTTCAGATAAAGGCCTTTCCAGGGACCCAGATATCAGACAGCTCCATAAAACAGCTCCTGGCCAGAGCAGGCAAAGCAAGAGCAGAAACCATTCACTCCAGCAGGACAAAAGAAAGGTGTTCTTGGGCTTACCACCTTAGAATGGAGTCTAGCAGGAAATGAGATGCCTTGTCTACCTAGGAAAGTTTGCAGCTTCCCAAACATCATTTAAGGTTTCACAAAACTCCTTTCTAAATAGAAGACCACATAGCAAAGGAGAAGGAAGGAAGGGGAAAGCATGCTATTCAAAAGTGACTGGACTTTCTCTGTAGGGGTTATAAAGCCTTAACTACAGCAGATTAAATTCACAGCCTAGCTCAGATCACACAGGAAGAGCTTTTCAGGATAGACAAAGAGTAAGGCAGAACCATGTGCAGATCTGTAGCCAGCAGTGTGCTACACAGCTTAAGCTTTACTTAAAACAAACTATTAGAAGAATATAGTGTGACAATGATACCCATAAACCTGAGTTACCAACAAGAGTTCATGAAGTTCTACCCAGGAATCTCACTGCAGAGTACAGTTGACCTACCTATAGCTGATAACCCAAGCAAGGACGGTGATGACATAACTCAAATCTCTGTACAGATACAGAAGACGAGAGCAAGTTAAACTGAGCAGTTATTGGTGAAAAAGGAGTCGCATCCCATTATGCCCACTCTTGTACTGCAGAGAGATTGCTCCATGATTATATTGGTATGGTTGTATCAATTCAGCAGCAGAACTTCACCAGGAAACCAAAATCCTCTGTGTTCATCTGGTGTGCTCCTCAGAGGCTACCGAACTAAGCCTTCCTTTCCTACAGTCAGGTTAAGACAGACAGCAACTTTCAGGCTCAGTCCAAGGATACTCTGACATTTTGCAATGTCTTTACATACGGTACCCTTTGGAGGGAATATTGCCAAAATACAACAGAAGGACAGGCAGGACCAATCCCACTCTCCCTCAAACCCCGGGTTTCTCCATAATGAAACTTGTTAGCTTATTACGTGCCAAAAGAAAGTCTAGCCCTAGCTCAGGGTGACTGATGCCAACAAAAAGGAATTTTAACTCTGTCTGGTAAAGCATCAGATGGAAAAAAAAACCTGAACCACCCAGTTATTTACAGCATTGCAGACTTCCTGCTTTGATGCAAGTCAGCAAGATCTGGAAAACCCAGGAACAAAGAGCAGTAGTTAAGGATGATAAGTTAGTTACAGAGAAGCTAATGATCTATCTCTGTTAAGATTTCAGAATAGAGGAAGCTGCATCTATGCCTATCCTCTTCTAGCAGTATTTCAAAAACTAATGCAGAGGGAAAAGAAGTAATAAATTAATGAACCAGAAAGAAAAGCAAGGTGCTAGTCATACAAAGGAGTCTATCTCTGCCTTTAGAGTTTCAGATACAAATCTCTCCTGCTTCCCCAGTCCATCCTTCCTTATATGTCACATCAGTTTATTCCAACCAGGCACTGCTACTCTGCAGCACCAAATACAGAACACCTTTGGTAGGCAGACAGGCAGAAGCAATTCTGAAAAGTTCAGAACAGCAAGTCTTACTTCCACACCAGGTGAACTGCCTGAAAAAGATCATTGGAGATAGTTATTAAAGCTAAAAACAAAAAAATGAAGACAAGACATTTAGGTTCTAGGAATCTTCTTGTTCTCTTCATAATAGCTCCTAGAATACTAAAAAAACATTTTAACATAATGCTAAGCTTTAATCAAATCTCTTGCCAACTTACAATTGTGGAGAATCATGGGTGATAGGATAAGACAATACTGTGGATTAAAATCAGCTACATAAAAATAACCGTGATAGAAGAGGAAAAACACCACAATTCTTTCACATCATAAACTGGGAAAGAGGATAAATGGCAATACAACGCCCAGCCTACAGTCCTCCAACCCACAGGGACTTGTTCCACTGACCTAGCTGGGCTCTGGGTCATGGCATTTGCACTCTGAGGTTCATGGATTCACTCCATAGCAGTTAAGTACAAAAGCATCCCCGGAGCATTCCCAGTATGTACCCTGCTATATTGGCAGAGCTGTGCTTTGTACAGTTACATGAATCACCTCCCAGCAACTTCTGCTGTAGAAGGGTGGGATTTGCTGGTCACAGAGCACCTACATCGGGGATTTCTAGTTACCAGCAGCTGACCCACACTCCTATCCCAAATATGAACTAACAGCATATCCCACTATCACAAGCTTGCAAACAGTCAATAATTCCAAGTTTATTTTTAAAGCTGTAATTGGTAAAGCCACGAGGAAAGAGTTTTGCATGGTGACAGAGCCAGTTAGAGTGTACCTAAGAACAATGGGCCTCAAGGACTGCTCTCAAAATACCAGCAACATTGCTCTCTGCTCCCCTGCAAGCATCTCTACAGCAGAACATGGTACCGCACACCTTTCTTCCACGGCCCTGGACCAATTACTGAGAAAGATCATTCACTTAAAAGCATAAAATTTCACAGAGCTGAGAAGACACAAGCAGCAGGCAGCCAGACTTCTAGCAACTGCTCCTGCACCCGGAGGCTCCATCCGGGTTCCTTTGCACATACTGTGCCAAGCAGGGACCAAGCCAGCACAACACACTTCAGACTTGCTGCTTAGCCCAAGAGTGTTCACACTCTGACAATTCAAAAGCAAGTTTCCAGGAATAAGTAGCAGGGATTTTTCTCACTAGATGGCTGGATGATTTATGTTAGCATGATAAACATACCCTGCAAAAAGTCTTATGATAACCAACGAACAGCTACAGATCAATTTGTCTGATACATGAAATGTCCTGAGTAACTGGTACTACACCTTACAGACACTTGCAAAAACCCCTGGGTGCACACTAGCAAACAGGTTGATGAGCCAGCTTCTCTCTGCAAGCCATTCCCACAAGGTGCTGATTAGGACAACGTCTGTTTGGCTGCAAGATCCAGGAAAAGCTCTTCTAGCTGCTCTGACCTCTTGCCCTCTTCTCAGCTCACCTGTGTGCCCATCTGTCAGAACGCACGTCAAACTACAGCCTGGCGTCACTGGTCACAGCCTTGGAGCAGCTCCTGCTTGTCCATGTCACGATAGCATCTCTTCATGGTAAAGTAGGTCACCAGGAGGCCCAGAACCCTGAGAGGGGCCCTCCTTAAATTATGCTTCCACATCAGAGTAACAAGAGCTTATTCCCCTTAGGATGCCCTAAGGCTCCTTTATAACTGAACCCAGAAAGATAATTTCACTATCCAACAGACCGTGGTTTTCACAGACCACAGCAGACACATTAAGAACCTGCTTTTAATCTCTCCCTTCCAAGAGCCAACTGAACACAAGTTCTGTTAAAGTTCCCAAATAACAGGCACGTTGTACAGATACACCTTGAGTAGAGTGGGCTGAAAAACATAAGCTCCACTACCAAGGACTTGTCATTGATGTGGCAGGCACTCAGCACCCTCTGGCTACCTTGCACATGGCCAAGTGACAAATGCTGTGGTGTCCCTTGTAGGCCAGCTGTCCTCTCATCACTTCGCAGGGGATAGTTCTGTATTTGTCATTTAATAAAGATTTTGAGTTCATTTCCTGTTTTACACCATAGTGGGGGAAATTAGCATAGCTCAGAGGCATAAGACAATGAATGATGTGACTGATGCAGAGGGCGTTTATTTAGGCAGGCAGCTAGAGAGAAGTCTGGAAGAACTGAACATGCTTCTATTAGAATCACTTGACATTCCCTTCTCCAGCTTTTGCAGTAGATGAGGCCTCTGAGTGTTGGAAATTCTGGGCTTCAGGCACTTGCTTTAATCCAGCCTGCTAGAACACCTTCCTCAAGAGTTTTGCTACCTTCTCTTCTACCTTGTATTCCCCTCACAGATTCTCAGGGCACAGACCTTCAGATTCTCAGAAACCCTTTTCTTTGACTGTTTCACAAAAAACCCATGGAATATAAACTGTCAAGAAACACCCTCCAAGCCCTTTGTATAAGGGGTAAGAGGGTTTCTCCTGAGTCAATGAACTACCCTGCTCCAGGGCTGTGGCTACCCTATGATGCCAGGCTTCACCCAGAGAAGTGATGTTCAGAAAGAGGGGCAACATCAAAGCAGTCAAGGCAGAGAACTCTCCAGCTCCAGTGGTCCCTGGGAGCAGTTTTTCTTGCATGAGTAAGCAAGAGAGGCAGCACCATGAACTACAAAGTTAAAGCAAACCAGAGAAATGTGCCTTTGCATGAGCAGCACTGGACAGTCCAGGAAATCTGGTCCCTCATCACTCCATTACAGGCAGAGGGAAGGAGTTAAACTTTGAGACATATCAAGTCTGCTCATAAGGCACAGAACAGGTCTGGCACAACAGAGTCTGAATCCAACACACATTTACTTATTATATATTTCTCTCCCTTCCAAGCAGCCTGAAGGGGAAATGTGTAAATTTAGCCTCTGTCTTCCCTGTTAGAGACATCTCTCCCATTCGCCCAGTGCACAAATGCAGGCTCCTCCCCGAGGTAGCCAGGCAAGCCAAGCACTGGCTGCACCTGCTTTGCAGTAAAGCCAGACGAAGCACACTGTCTCCACAAGGAATTCACAGTGGAATAGTTAATACACCTTACTTAGCCTGCAGCCAGAAACACTTCTGACTTTTGGAAGACAGATTACAAAGGAACATTTCTTCCTGTTCTACCTCAAGAACATGAATTAGTCTGTTGTGGTCAGACCAACTTCAGATGCATCAATTCTGTTAATATGACAGACCACAAACACTGACATGTCCTCTTCCCATCTTACTTGTCATCAAATCAGATGGGGGGATTCCAGCCCTGCCTCATAAAGCACTAGCTTTTCCTCAAGCTGCTGGTTTCTTCTCTGATATTTCTAGATTCACACACATTTGTCCACTCCTCCCTCATCCCCATACTGAACAACACAGGCAGCTTTAACACAAAACAGAGAAAGCTAAAAAGTTCAGCTTTCTGCCCAAGGTCACACTGGAAGTCAAAGCAATGAGTTTCCTATGGTGAAACACCTGTCATCATTTCCACCAAGTGGAAATGATTCTCACGTGTCAGGATTTTAGGTGACTTTGCTTAATGAAACCAAACTCTTTTTGGACTTTTCTCCCTGCCACCACCTCTTACCTTCAGATGCCAGTGTTCTTTGCTGCAGGGCAGGATACCCTAAACAAAGTTTTCCTTTCCTGATTAGGGGGAGACTTGTCTGTTGCCCCATTTGTAAAATCAACTGGAGGATGTTTTTCCAGAACAAGGTGTGAAGCCACTGGGCCAAAACAGGAAGGAGGGGGAAGAAATATCACATTATCTGCATACCAGGCTGGCTCACCTCCTGACTGTTTCTCGTTCAAGTTCAGCCTCCATTTACAAAGAGAGGTGACACAGCTGGGGTCAAAACTTAAGAACTCGATGAAGGCTTAGCTATGGAGAAGACACATGTGGAGTAGAGGTGCTAATTACTCATTTTACTACCTGGATTAACTGTGCACTGAAAGTTCTGTCCTAAACAGAAACAGTTTTTTATTTTCCTGTGGCACACAAATGTCCCAGGCTCCTCTATGTGGATGGAAGTAAGTACCAAGAGTCATAAATGCTGCAGGCAATAGCATTCATCTTCCCCAATCCCAGCACAAGCTCACACTCTGACAATCCAAATGACTGAAAGAGGGAAACAAGTTATTCTTCTTCCTCTGCCACTGCCCACCTCTTGTTCCTACACATCTAAACCCTGGAAGGAACCTATCAGTCAGCTTCACAAGCCACCTGCAGTGGTCAGATATGCCCGGGAGCCCTTCAGAGGCTTGTGTCAAATCCCAGCATCCTACGTGCACTTTCCCCCATCACTGCCAATTAGTCAGACATCTACACAGAAGGGCCATTTTTGGTGTGCTGACAGCTTCCCCTTCATTGCAGGGTCCAATTCATTCCAGGGTCTGTCCATGATCATTACTTCATTCCTTCGCTCGCTTCACTACCACTTAGCTGTGCTTGGCCACAACCAAAGACTACTTATGGCCATTTGGAGGCAGTATTCCCACCACTTCTCTCAGTGTTAGCCCATACTCCTAGTCCATTCAGTTGTAGTTGCATGGAGGTAGCTCATTACAATGTAAGTTCAATAGCCACTTAAACATCTGCTTTGACAAGCAGAGATTTATCATCCTACAGCTGTATGACATGGACACATCTGTGAAACAAGTCACATCTGTGAAACAAGAGGGTGTAACTGCACTGTGATCCAAGTACAACAGGGATCTCATGCCTGTGTAACAATGGCACCAGCACAAAGTGCCTCTTCTTACTGAACAGGATCCTGGGTACACCTGACAAAACTCAGCACCAGAGTAACCACCTGCTGCATCAAGAACACCCCAATGGCAGAGGAGGATCACGCTCTGAAGACGTGGCATGGGAGCAGTGCACGAGTGACTGCAGTATTACTTGTTTTCCAGAAGGGGTACGTCTATCACACAGCACAAGAACAGGCATTTGCAGGACCCACAAGATCTGATTTACACAAAGCCTGTCCCAGCCTCTTAGAGGTATAGGAATCCAGGTAGTAACAACATTTCCACCTCTGAAAAAGCGTGCTTTGTGCTGCCCAGGGATGGGACAAGGAATCTAAAGAAGGGAGGTTAGAAGTGGAAAGAGAGAAATCCATAAGAGCCTCTTAACTCAAATAGGTATTTAGCCAAGAACTTATATGGAGGAAAACACAGAGATGGAGGAACAACACCTGTACCGTAAAACTCGAGCCCGAACTTTAATAACAAGGTTTTAGAAGATCCACTCAGAGTTGAATCCAGACTCTAGACCCCGCAAAGCACATGTCCTGCAACTCTACTCAGCTGAGTATCACGCCCAGAGCTGGCCTGCATGGTGACTTACAGTGTTTGGCTCTTCCTGCATCTGGCTCAGGCACATTCCCCAGAGCCAGCAGCTCATTTGGCTCACTCACACTTCCAGCAGCCTGCTACAATCCAGGTAATCGTACAAGAGGTCCCCATGCCCTGATGGCAGTACAAAGGGATGCCTGGCTTCAAAGGAGAGGCAGGACAACCAACAGGAGAGTAAAATATACTGGCATGATGGCAGAAACGCACACTTTCAATCCTCCCCACACCTTTATCGCAGGTTATGGCAAGGAAGTCTTTAGCTCCTTGGTGACCAAGCCCAGCACAGTGGGGCTAAGTAGACAGTGCTGTGGAGGACATCACACTTTGTTGATGGTCACAGGGAATCACAAGTGACAACAACAAAGCAGGTGCCAAACACAATGTGCATCCCACTACCTAAGTCCTCAACTTCCAAGAAAACTGCTTCTGGGAAGAGTAAAACAAAAGACACAGCAAAGAAGAGCTTCAGCTGAATGACCCAAGCAGCTGCAGGTCTGGTAGGGGGCATGTGAGCAGAGAAAAATCACAGTTCTCCTTGTCTGGGAGGAGAGAAAGGAAGGACAGGCCTGCTCTGGCTCTCCCATCATCAGGAGAGCTGCCTGTTCACCCAGGATGCCAGAGCAGTAGCCAGCCACATGCCTAAGCCCCTAACACAGACAAGAACAGCTGCTGCAGGCAGGAGTAGTAGCTCAGCTCAATGTGGATGTGTCAGGCCTTCAGACACAGCAGCCTTTGGCAAGTTCAATACTGTCACGAACGTAACCTCTCTTCCACCACCGTCCCACCAGCCCGGCTGTCTCCCGATGTCAGGAATTCAGTTCAAGACCGTATCATCTAAAGTGTAGGAAGGAGTGGATTTGCACTCATCTGAACTGAAAACTGTATGTTTAATCTATCAAATGACAAAACAACATAAAGAAGAGCCGAGAATCTTTAGAAGAGGACACTAAAAACATGGGATTTTAAAAAAATTAATATTTTGCCCACTGCCACTTACTAGCTGTTCTTGGTTTTCTTCCTTCTTACTATTACCTGTCTCCCATCTTAGACACTTAAGCTTCCAGCTCTGCTGACCTCACAAGTCCTTCTCACATCATTCTTGAATCTTCACTGATTTCTCTCGCCTTACAGTTGCCCTCCAGGACTACAAAATCTTGCCAAAATGCAGAAGATAAAACACATCATTGTTGTTAAGTCAGCTTGTCCTTTTAACATATGCAACACAGAGTTTTGTTTCATCTTAAACTCAAAGCAATGAAGTTTAGCAGTCAGGTCTCATTACAGTATTACAGAAGGAGAAATTTTAGGCTCATTAGAAAATAGTGTATTGAAATTTCTGTATTAGATTCATGAACACTGGAAGCTACTTTAAAAAAAAAAAATCAAAGGCAACAGAAAGACATGTTTCATACAGCCTGAAAGCAATTCTGCCATTTGTTTTAAGCTTTCCAGTAACATAAACATAGCCTTCGAGTTAACATTTCATGTCAAACCATTTTAGAAATATATGATTGCTCTGTGATTTTTCTGTTCCTATGGTCATTTTTGCTGGAAAAATTAAGTCTGGATATATATGTTCTCTAGTCAGTGCTCAATGACTCCCTAAAACAAAGGGCAAAAAACCCAAGGGCATCAAAAGATGTTTTTAGTTACTTTTACACTATTGATGAGAATCAGATATTTACTCCCTACTGCATAATCTCCATGTGTCAGGTACTGTACAACTCACCAGGACATTGTCATTCAAACTTGTTTAAAAATGCTTTTCCATTTAGACCAAGTTCTCCACCAAGCCCATACAATAGCTATTAAGAAACAGGGAGAAAATGACACACTATAGAATAGTTCTGTTGAAATTCATTAGAACTGTCATTCCTAAAGCTTCCGGGTACTTTCTGAAAACATCCCCTTCTCTCCATTCCCATGAGATGCAGAGATTGACGAGATACACCTCTGCTAAAGAAACTCTACAGGTAAGCCTTACTCAGATCTTGGCTACAGCTTCACTTAGTCACGAAAGCAAATTTTAGTTAGAATGATTATGCCCAGAAAGATACAGAAAGATGGATTTCTTTTGAAGGCAGTATCCCGTATCAAATCTGTTTCCACCTAGAGCACAGTTACTTAGAACATTTTGTTCAAACTGAAAAATTTCCAGCCCTTTGATTACAAAGGCAACCTGCCAAGTAAGAGTATAAAATTAGCACATTAGTGCAGTAGTGTCTTCCTTAGTTTGGATGCAGCTTCAGTGCCTCAACTGCATGCCACAGTTTTACAGGGGTAAAACTGAGCTAAGACTAACTAGATTCATTCTTTTCTACTCCAGAGGCTCAGACTCACTTGTACAGCAGTGAAATACAGATATCAAGCCAAATTACGTCTACTGATGAATGAGTAAGTACAGAGTAGCAGCAAGAGTGCAAAGGCAAGCCCGGCACACAAGGAACCCTGCTGCAAAAGCCAAGAAGCACCAGGGTAAGCGAGCAGCACCTGACCATGATAGCCCTTCCTGCTGCAGGGGTATTGCAGCACAGGTGTTTCCCACTGTGGCTTGCATGAGCCAAGTTCATTTTTCAAACCCTGGTTGTAACTGCTGCTGACTTTAGAAATGTAAGTTATTTTTAAAACACATCATCAAGAAAAGGTTAAATACAACCTTTTTCCTTTTATTCTCATGTTTGATAAACATTTCAGCAGGCATCTATCCAATTTAAGCAAACTCTGGGTGTGCACCTGCTCCAAGCTTTGTCCCAGCCCTGGCAGCATGAATTAAATCTGCTGCCTATAGTAATATATGCACTACTTAGGCACTGGAAAGGTTTCTCCTACCCATCTCTGAGACTCCATCGCATCTCCTCCTACCCCCTCACTCAGCAGACACTGAAATAATTTTGCAAGCAATGCTACTGCACCCAGTACTCTCCTTCTCTCAAGCTGAAACAAAAGAACATGGCTGCTACTACAGAGGTTTTGCTGTGGGCAACACAGCAGCCGCAGCGGAGTGAGCGATAACCAGACAGGACAGCATTCCACCCAACTGAGCTGGAGACGGCTGGTTCCAAGAGGAGCCCGCGGTCTGCTCCCAGACTCTCTTTCACAAGGGCTCAGGTAAGAGGGCATGAAACAGTCTCCTTCCCAGCAAGCATTTGAGCAATAAGGACTGCTTCCAAGCCTAATTCCCCAAAAGCTCATTTATTTTTTTTTATGATCTCTAAAAATATTATTAGGGGTTCAAGAAGTTTTGTCTTTATTCCTCTTCCATCCTTCAAAATAACTTCAGGAAGATGAGTACAATAAAAGACATCAATTTGCCTAACATAACTACTCAAACACTGTACACAACACACTTTAAACAACTCCAACATTTATAAGTATTTTCTCAATCTACATGCATCCTTTCAAATCAGTAGCAGTCAATCTCAGATTGCCATCTCCACTCCAAATGTTTCTCAGTCACTAGCTACACCAGAGCAAACTGTAAGACTCCTCAACTCCAACCACCTTTGCATCTGCTCCAGTAGAAAAAGTCATTTTTCACCCAACTCTACAAATACATTCCTAAGCCATTGCCAATTTTCAGCCTGCTGGCAGGACAGCTGGATTTGTGCCTGCCCTGCTTGCACCACAAGGACTGCACCTGACCTGCGTGTGAAGGACAGCTTGCTGTTTCACCTGAAATTGCCAAAGAAAAGAAACTGATCCCATGCACTCACAATCCCAAACACTCTTGGGGAGGAATCATCTTAAAAACCAAACCAAGATGACTAAAAACCCACCCAACATCTACAAGGAGCTAGAGCACAATGCAGCATTCCCAGAGAGCAGACCCACTTCTCAGAGCCAGAACACACAGGAGGAAACAATTTGCCAAGCAACTCAGTTCTTGGGTTGAAATTCAGAGGACAGCTCTGAAAAATCATCCTTCCACCACCGAGTTCCCACCAGCAAGCTTCTCTCACAAGTGATTTGATACTTGCATAAAGCCTAACAGCAGAAGAGAGGTGATGAGAACTTCAGATGAGATCCAGCTGTACCCTCCCAGCCTCCCCTCAGCACATACGACAGTGAGCCCAAGGCTGAGACTACAGCAAAGAGAAAAGCTTGTCATAACACTTGCATGTCCACACTGCTTGCAGCTTTGAGTCAGCTAGCAACCTCAAGGTTTGCTTTATTCACAAAACAGGCAAGGAGACCTCCCTTCTCTCTCCAAATTCATAGGACAGGCTTCAGAGCTACATTGAGAAGTTCAGCTTCAGTGCCTGACAGGTGGGGCCAGCCAGAGGTTCCAGACAAGTGCTCAGCCTGTTCCCAGAGCAGCCCTGGCTGCAGGAAAGGTGAGAGTTGATCTGTCTCACACACCTGTTTGCTCACAGCAGCAACAGTTCAGAAGAGTGACACTACTGGCCAAAGAGACAGATGCTCCACCAGCTAAAGTGGGGGGAAGCATTTGCTCCTACAAGAACAAGCAGCTTCCACAGAAGGTGAGGCAGAAATTCTTCAGTGATGAAACAAAAGCCTTAAGGAGCCTGAGAAGGCAAAACCATCATTGTTATATAAATGCTTGAAAAGCAGACAGATGCCATATCCAGAGAGGCATACAAGCTGTAAAAGAGGTTAAGGGACAGAGTTCTTCTACATTTTCCCTTCTTATAGAGCAAAATTATAACAAAGTAAAAATCAAGACCACTTTCTTTCAGCCTGAGAGGGAACTTGGGACAACACAACTACAATAAAGCTCTGACACAGATATCTCTCCTGGAGGGACAAAGTACTGGGAAAGAGGGCTTGGGAAAATAGAGAAGAACAGAGAAATCGAAGCAGGGCTGGGTTAGTAGGAGTGGGACAGATAGAATCTATAAATTGTACCAAAACTCTAATGAAAGTGAGAGGACCACAAAAAGCACATAGAAAACAAACAAACAAAAAAAAAGGGCTGAGGCACGCTAAAGGAAAGCAATCTTTTATAAGAGTTGACGACTAAAACATTTGGGGCAAACTAAGTAGGCTTTCTCCCCAGAAGCAGGTAATTTCTGGAAGGACAAACAAGGACAACTGCAGTTTGTTAGGGTGGTCAGAGGGAAAAGGTACAGCAGTGAGCCAAGATGCAAAGAGAAAACAACTTCAAAGCAATTGCTGTAGGAGGTTAAATTAGGTAAGAGCGTATCTTGCTAAGAAAGAAAAAGAGCAGGTGGTAATTGGGAGCATCTCTATAAATGGCCTTATTCCAACAGGAATGACAGTTACTGCACAGCAAATGTTTATAAAATAAAAAAGATCTGTTTAAACCAGTGGCCAGAGCATAACTAATTACAGCTGTGATACAGGAAGCCAACAGCTGCAGGGACAAAGACCTGCTGGAGCTCAGCCCTCAAGACACATACAGGGGACATCGCTCCCCTAAAGTCTGGGTCTCAGGTTCCCTTCGGGCCCCTGTAATGTGCCATACATCCTTTGTCAGGCACTGACAACAAAAATAACATGAGGGAACAGGCTGCCCTTGTTTCTTGAACATGAAGTGCCGAAACACAAGCTTGGGACAAAACAACTTATCAACAAGTTAAAAGGTCTACACCAGTTCATCCAGAACATGCCAGCACCTACACTAACAGTGTGCAAAAGCAGTGCAAGTTTTGAAGGTGTTTACCTTGCCTTAGTCATAATTTTAAGTTTTTACAGCCAGAGTTTAGAAGTGATCTTGTGATATTTTAAGCCTGTGACCTTTGTTTAGAGTGTATGTCACTTGTAGCAGTACCTATTTTAATGCAGGCTAAAACTTTTAGACTGAGTGGCACGGTTTTACATTGGGGGGCATATTGCTTTACTTCACAGCACTTGGTTTTTCAGAAAAGGTTGTGTCAAAACCTACCTGCTGAAACTGCCACCCCTGCCAGCCACCACTCACTCTTGATTCATGTGTACAAGAGGGGTTTCCCCCAAGGGTGATTGGTGTCAGGGGACTCCTCTGAGGCTGGTTTTATTCTGTCAGCCTAAAGAGTTTAGGCTGAGCCCAGTTGTCTTCTCCCACAGAAGCAGTAGAATATCTGGAGTGGGTTTTTTTGTTGTTGTTAAGACTCCTTAATCCACACGTTGAGCTGGGTCTGCCTAGCAACAAGTTAGAGTTTTAAACTTGTATCATCCTACTTGTGTTCCCATGGCTACTGTCATGAACAGTGTGGTAGCAGCTGCACAAATCAGCACAAGGGTCCCAGGAGGGACATCTTTAAGATTCCCAGACAGAAAACAATACCAAGAAAGTACAAACGCTACACCTGGTACACCTGCCTGCCTTCACAGTCCTTTACTCCTCCTAGAAGCACCCACACCAACTCCCTCCTAAGGATGGAGAGATGTCAGCCAAAGGAATTGATGTGCACACTGGCATTTACTGACCATTTTGCATTCTTTAGAACAAAAAAGCTTAGGTTACAGATGCGACACTTTTAGCTTCTCACACAGCTGTTAGCAACCTAAATGCAGAACTATGTACAACTCCAGCCAACAGCACCTGCTGCACTGGGCAGCCAGGTCTCAACACAGGGTGGAGGGGAGGTGGAAAATCCCTCCCACTGCCATTTACACAGGCACAAAACTCAAGCCAGTGTTACTGATGAGAACAGAGGATGAGTTAAGAGACCCAAAGAAGGTGGGAAGTCAGAGGGAAGAGAAAGAAACTCCACACTTCAATGCAAGCTGCAAGTAAAGGGTTGCTACAAAAGCAATGCTGTTATGTAGATCATATTTTCCCAGTTCTGTCAGTTCAGTTCTTCAACAGAGAAGGCCATTTCCTACTCAAGAGAAGGTTTTTAGTCTTTATTCATCCCCTACCCCCCTGCAGAACTAGAATCTCTCTGTATCCTCTCCAGAGACCAGCAGGAATTGTCCCCCTGCATGCAAGTCTTGTTTATACATATTCCTTAGGGACTTCTGAACCCAGAAGCCACAACTACGATTGCACATTTGTTATGTTGTGCTTTCACATTAAGGTTATAAAGTCTAGAAGTACACCAGTTCAAGGTCATGTACACCAATAATAATTTTCAATACCAAACTTTCAAATCCAAGTATCTCTATGAACCAAAGCCCAACGTGGTAAAAGATCTAGTCATCTAAAAGTACGTGCACATGCTATCATGACAGGTTATCACAGATACCTACAGAGAGCAGAACTGAAAAGCTGCAATAGACAGCCACGTGGTTAGACTCCCCTCATTAGACAACTGCACTGCAAAATCAAGCTGTTGGTTCTCTCAGGTTAATATTTGTGAGATCCATCCAGGTGAAGAACACAGATAGGGGAGGAGACAAGAAGGATTAAATAACTTTAAGGTCAAAAACTCATAACAGCCTAATGGGGCAGAGGGATAATTTTCCAGACACACACCTAGTTACACATTCAGAGTACCTATGAAACCCTACTGATGTCCCCTAGGCATACCTGCACAATAGAAGGACAGGGCTGAAGGGGGAAGAATAGACTAGAACTGCCTCACAAGAGGGGATTTTTGTAATTTTATGACACTACTGCAGCCTCCTCCCCCCAGAGAGGTAACATTTACCAGTACTTCCTTTATGAAGTTCAAAGAGCAAGCTGCTGCCTAGAGCTGAATTCTTGAAGATACTTGGAAAGGTAGGTTAAACTCATTTGTGTCATCTCAAAACCTTACATGAGCATTACAGCAAATTTTTTGAGTTTGACCTACAATACTTAAAGCCAGTCCCATCACAACCTGTTGCTTTTCCAAACAGTGTGGGGAGCACAAAAGCAGCACAATTCTCCAGTATGCTGAAGAAACTTTCACTGCCTTTACTAAGGCTGAACATATCCTCTTGCATTTTCAAAAAGCACAAAGTCATCAAAACTTTCATATGGAATGATAAATTAAAAGCATGTAAAATGTAAAGAAAGAGGCACCTAATCTAGCATTCCTTAAAGACTAATTTTTAAGATCAAGTTTAGCTTATAAATCAACTTTGTATTTTCAAGAACTGAATTTCAAACCGCCTTTCAAGTTTAAACACTTAAGAACATGGGATTGCTCATCTTGTTATACTGTCGAGTCAAAGCCTCAAAAGACAAGGTCACCCAGTGCAGAAAGAGGTACAGAATTCCTAGGAAAGGGGCATGCTCTAACTACCCCATAGTTTTCTTTTGTATTTTATGTATTTATCTCTACACTCAATCAGCTACCAGTCACCACATCTCAATCATCCCTTACACTTGGAATGGGTAAGGCAAGCCTTGGCCACAACCAGAAACTGTCCTGTATGAGGGAAGCGGGGACTAGCAGTAACCACAAGTTTCTGAGGAGGCAGTTACTTCAGATTTACCTGCCTGGCACATATCAGAAAAACTGTGTATTAAAGTTACAACACAGTTAAATACATACATATGTCCAACAAAGCACTGTCATCTGTACTTCTCTGAAGGTATGTGACAGGGCTAGAGCCCACTGTAAGCCGCATTATACAGTGCGCCTTGATCACAGAGGCAAAGATTTCCGAGCTAATTATAATGACTAATCACAGGGAGCTCTAAGCCTTCACTTGGCCAAGTCACAGACCTAACTAGGACTGAAAACAAGAGTTTTAAGAGCACCTCATTAAACAGCAGGAACCAGCTATGAAGAACAAAGCAGCCACTCTACCTAGTATTAATTCTAGTCCAGCCATTAATACATTTGTCAGTACATGAGACAACTATTACCTCCACATACAAACACTGCATGTGCCAGGCAGGGAAGGAAGCCACAGGCTTTGGCTATATCAAGATTTGTTTATTTACTACAGCATTAAGGTTTCAGAAGGATCTTCTTGGTACTATCTGAATATTGAGAAAGCTCCAAAGCTATGTCTTGACACATGTTGGAGTGGGAGCTGTGCTCACCACCAGCAGCCTCTGCACCCCTTCAGAGGACAAGCGAACAGGCTGGGTGAAAGCTGACTACTGAGAAATGTAGGCTTAAAAATGGTCTCCCCTCAGGTGAGCAGCCCACAGGTAAAAAAGATATGGCACCAAACCAACAGCTGTACTCCTGCTGAAGTGTCAGAGATACGGATAATAAAGTTTCCAACTTGAGCAGTACTCATCTTTTTCTACAGGGTAGATTTAAAAAACAGAGGATAAGCTAAAGTGTCAGTATCTACAAGGCAGCTTCATTCTGTAGTAGCAGGACTGCAGCCTCTCCTGTGGTAGTGACTGGACCAGCAGTACGTACCACTGATGGAAAAACATGAGACAGACTCACACACACCAGCAGAGCTGCTAACAGAGGAGATGGCAGAAGTCACCTTCCCCCTTCCCCAGGGCTGCTGGAGACCAGCCTGACCTTGAGAACTCTCTTTGACTGTACCTAAATGTGTACAGAGTTGAGACAAAAAACCAAGGGTTTGGCAGCAGTTTCTGGTGCAGCGCCTGTTGAGGACGTTCTCATCTGCTCTGCACTACAGCACATACAGAGAGGCTGTGACCTCTGAGAAGGAGGGCAAGACAAATATAGCCCATGAGGAAGTATGGGACTGATCAGACTACAAGGGGGAAAAAAACTCCACTTCTCCCACCAGAGTTTAGGAAAAAACCAGCAGTATCTAAATTTTCCACCACCTAATTCTGAAAACACACTCTTGTTGGGAATAATGTACATCTCCTCAAACAACAGCAAAAGACCCAAGGCATGTGTGGTTTACCAAGACACCAGGGCAGCCTCTATCAGCCCAAACACACCAGGCATTAGCACATTATGGTATTTCTGATTAGATCAAACATCCTCTTAATTCTTCCTTCTTTTCCAAAGGGACTGATGCACTAAGGGAGTTCCTGCCTGTTGTGTTTAAGGCATAGTCATTTGAAGAGATGAGATAGCTTTCCAGGATACCAGTATTTCCAGTTTCAGGAGTTTGGTTTGAATTTTCCACTTGCTTAGACGGAGATCCCAAAGCCTCACCTAAAGAGCACCTTTTTTTTCCCCCCTCATCCCCTTTTTGATGAGTCCGTTCATCTAAACACCATTTCCTCTTATAGCCTTTGGGTACTCAGACTATTTGCAAACCATTAGGACTGTGAGGAACAGGACTAGCTGCAAACAAAGAAACACAACAAATTGGCTGGGAGTTGGACTTGTCAAGTGGAAGTCGTAAGGGGGCTTATAACAACCTCTTGTTTTTAAGGGGTACAGTCCTGATTGTGTAGGTCAATAGCTGCCTCTGCCCAGAACCCCATGAAGTAGCTGATGATACAGCCTAATAAAATATGGCCTTTACAACCACCAGAGAAATACAACAATTCTAGGGTAATTTGCAAACCAGGGCCTGTCCCAATATTATACTTTCAACCTTTTAACCTAAACAGGCAGAGGGCAGGCACATTTTAACAGCCAGAGTCGGATGAATGTATCAGCTTTCTCCCCTAGGACATGGCCATGCCACCACTTCCACACAGCAATCAGGCACTCCAGATCAGAGACAGCAGAGACTGTCCTGGGGTTTTTTTTAAAAAACTCTTGTTAGACACAACTATACTGACAGGGTTTCTCACTACATTGAAAAGGGTTGCTGGTTTCTTTTTTTTCCCCCCCTTCATTTTTTGGTAATGCTGAAACACCACAGTCTTGGCCACAAAAGAAGGCCTGGGAATATCAACTGTTTGTGCAGGAGGACACAGAGTGCAGCTAACAGTGTGGACCAGAGAACAAGCCCCTCAAGGATTAGTGACATCCTGGCAGTGAGCACCATCCAGCAGGCTTTTCTGAACCCAGGGGTGAAAGCACCACAGAGTATTTCCTTCCACCATTTTTACTTTAACTGTTACAGTACAAAAACTGGGAAGACAGCAACGCTATAAGCAAGGGATTGAACTCTCCCAGCTGACATATATCCCAAATTTGCATTTCTACAAGACGCTCTTGAGTCAAACCTGCTTCTCCTCATCTGTTTCTACTGGAAAGAGCCCCAGAAGGTGCCTTCCAAAGATGACCAACACAACCAATGTCCAAAGATACAAGATGTGGCCTGTATTTTCACTGCCATTGCAACAAATAAGGAAATCTGAAGTTGCAATGCTACTGCCTTCAATACAAGTCAAAATTTGGGAGTAACCATTCTCATCAGGGAGTTACTTAACACTCCTCAAAATTATGGAAGCTTTAATCTTTAGTGAAATTCACTGGCTGTGTTAAAGTGCTCACTAATGTTTTCTTCCTCTTATTTTCAGTGTTCCAATAGCAGAAATTAATAAGCAACAAATAAAACCGTGAAGTACAATATCAGTGCTTCCCCATACAAAAGATTTTTATTTAGCTTTAGGATGTGCAGTGTTTCCTTCCACTGAGTTTCTCCATTAACAGGACATGTGGGTTTCATTTGTATGGATTACAAGAACCGTAATAGTTTGCCTCTTCAAAACCTTCCGTGTGTCTCAGTTTCAGAAGTCTCAAGATATGCTGACCTACCAATATCAGCCTTTGTTTAACGCACAGAATTTTTGGCTGGCAAATAATTGGCTCTGAGCTCTAATAAGAGAAGAAATAGCAGACACAACAGCAATTTTCCACATCACATCTGTGAACTCAAGGCCAAACAGTGAAGCATAGCTGAAGTGCAAGCTTTACTGAATCTAGTGAGCTCTGACATGGGATTTTCAGCCCAAAAAATTTTGCCTGTTCTTCTCCCAAGCTGAATTGGCTTGTTTAATACACACATTACCTGTGCAAAAGCCTTGCTTTACTGTACAGCTACTCTTATTATACAAATAATAATAAAGGTGTAAGTACTGTAATAAAGCTGTAAGTTTTTGAGATGATAAACTAAGTGGGATCAATGTGGTGATAACTTACTTTTGCAGAGCATGGGGAGGTTGGGATAGGCAAAAAAGATAGCAACATTAACTTTAGCAAAGAACCTACAGGCTCTACCAGCTCATGGAATAGGCCTTGCCACTGTAAAAAGATTTACTAAAGGACCTGTGAGTAAGAACTACCTCCTACAGAGGATTCCAGCCACAAGCATCTTTACAGTCAAAGAATCACATTAGGCCCTTCCTTGGCCACTGCCACAGCAAGTTTTAGCCATGTGGAATATTAAAAACTTACATCAAGGTATTTTAATCCAGAATGTGAACTTATTATTTTCTGGTTCCAAGGATGAAGTAAAAACGAAGAAGCACAACCCTTAACCATTTTCCTCATACTCTGGCCAAACAAGGGAGAGACTAGCACTTTCTATGCTCCATTCTAACAAAAAGGTCACGAAGTCCCTTTCCTCCCTAAACCAGGCAATCATTGAGATCACTCTCTTCACTTTCAGGCCATACCATGCAGTACTTTCTTGGTCTTCTCTGGCTATTTAACTCATGAAACCCAGATCAACGTCCCACCACTGCCTTGCTCTACCTCTCTTTTCTCCTGCAGCTTCACAGAAAAGGATTTCAGGCAAGCCTTCCTAATTTCACTGCTCTTTGCAGCAGCTCGCATGTGGCTGAGAAGTGAAACAAAATGAAATCTTTCCCTACCCTTCTGCATGGGGACAGAGGAACACCCACACAAGAATGCTGATGTAAGAATAAGCAGTTACAGATATACCTCAGCCAAACCCAAGGTATAATTGAACATTAAATTTAAAAAGAAATACACACAAGGCCTGGTCTGTGTCATTTTCCCCTCAGACACAGCTAGAGCAGCACAAGCACTCTGCATTTTCCCAGACAGCTAACCTGAAGGTGAAAGCCTCCACAACTCAACAACAAACAACCTTCAAGTTTTAGGATCCTTTGGTCAACCAGTCACTAAAATTTCTAATGAGAAGCAGACACAGCATCTGTGTACTCTGATAACACTGTTTCATAGATTTAACTTTTGACATTACCAGCAAGACAGGACAACTTAACAGTGTTACTCTAAAGGCCTTAGTGCAGCATGTTAGGCTTATTTAGGGGTTTCTTTCCTAAAGAGGGAAACAAAAGAGGTGCAGCAAATGAACATTACTTGGCTTTTAGCCTTTAGGATCAAGAAGAGATGACAAAATTCCAGGAACAACGTGGCACTGCAAAATTATTCCTGGGTAATTCCACAAGGCAGGAAACAAACTCTTCCATACACAAGTAGACAAAAAGCAGACAAACTTCACCCCAGACTTCTTAACTAAAAGGTATACTTTTACGAAACAGAAAAAACCCCAGAGGCCAGTAAAGGAGGATCTGATTCTCATTCAGGTCATCAGAAGACTGATCATTTACTTTGGGTGAACCTACTTTGAGTGTGCTGCTCTACACTGTGCACTCAAATACAATCACCTGCTGATCCCACATTAGGGTACATATTACTCAGAAAAATATTTGTTTCTTCAGATCACACACTTCCCCCTCCCATCCACTCCACACAGCACAGAAAGCAATAACCTTTGTATAGGTCACTGTACGCCTGTAAGTTTAAACCAGAACAATGTATAGCTGAGCACATAACAGTGAGGAAGCAGCTCACAGTACTTTTCCCCTCTCCATCTATTATGTTAGAGAAATGAATTGCACAGAAGAGCATAATTCACCAGGGGGACGGAAAAGCCCAAGAATCGTTGTGATACGTGGCTGGTAAGTCAGTGCGATGCACGTTGTGTGTTACAGAAATGTTGCATTTGACCTACAGATTGAAAACCAGTCAACTCCTGCCTAGCTAACAGCTCCCCCTTCCTCCCCCCACCACTTCTCCTCCTCCTCCTTCCCCCTGTCCGCCCCCTTTTTCCTCCTGGTCAACCAAGAAATGGAGTTTCCATGTGCCAAGACCTTGCATCTTATTTTGTCAAGAAAAGGAAGGGGAGAAAGAGTGGGGAAAGATTATTCTGTAAATAAATACAAGTAATACCGAACTTAAGGAAAAAAAATCCTCTTTGCCCTCCCCCCTACTCTGAGATCCAAATATTTAAGAACAAACATATATATCTAATAATAAAAAAGACATCTAACATTAGTGCACAGTCTGAGGATGACCCACGATAAATCTTTTTCCTGAATCCACATAATAGTAACTCTCAAGATTATTTGATAAGGAGACACTGTGGCTTTCCACACCATTCTTTTTGTTTTAATGTGAGAGGTGCGGAGGATTCGATTAAGTTTGGGCTGGGCGAAGGGACAACTCCAAACGCTGGGATCTCCAGAAAGAAGGAGGGTTTTCACTAGCTTCAACCTCCACTTACAAAGGAACAATACGTAAAAAGAAAAAAAAGCTTAGATTTCAAACTAAAGAGGTCAACAGCCTGTCTTTCTATACACGGAGATACATCAGTACTACCGTGCTTCCAGCACCTGCCTTTCAGCACAGCCCCAATTCCTTTGTTTGCTCAAAATTTGCTTCCATACCACTTTAAATTAGCTTACAAAGAACCGCCGCAGAATAGCTGGAATGTGAAACAGTATGTTTTTTTTTTTTGGAGAAGAGAGGCAAGCAGTTTCTTAGGAAGAGAGAAAATTAAAATACAGACCCAAGTCACTTCTAAATACCTTCGAAAAAAATTATATTTATAACTTGATGTCTTCTAGTTCCACCCCTATCACTGAGACCACAGAAACACGAGTTCATGAGAGGGTAGAAAAAACAAAACAAAAAAAAAAGAAAAAAAAAAGAAGAAAAAAAAGAAAGAAAGAAGAAGAAGAAGAAAAAAAACCCACCCAACTGCCATCTCCTGCCTCCTCCAGCCCTGCCAGCTTCCCTGTTCCTCCCTGCCTGCAAAGCGCCCTCTGGAAAGCATCGAGACTTCTTTTATCAACCGTGTGCGCTGGGGAAGGGGGGAGCGGGGGGGGTCCTTGTTCTTGCTCTGGGTGTTTGAGACTGGAATTAAGGGGAGATTATTTTTGGACCCGAGAGCGGAGTCCGGGGGGGTTGGGGGTACCTCCGCTTAGCGGGAGGAGTCCAAAGCACTAGATGAGGAGTTGCCCCCCCCCCCTTAAAATATAATAAAAGACTTACCGGGGTCGAAATCAGGGACCACCGCCTGGTACTGCGGCCCGACCCTCATTCCGCCGCCAGCTGAGGGAGGCAGAGTGAGAAGCGTTACCCGCATGGGCCCGAGCGGCCCCTACACCGCCCCCCCCTCCAAAAAAACCACCCCCACCCGCTCCTCACCGTGCTCCTCATCGCTGGACGACCCCGAGCTCCCCTCCTCCCAGGAGTTCCCGCTGCTGTTGCCGTTGGGGGCGGCGGATAAACTTTTGCTGCCGCCGTTGTTGTTATTATTCGCCCCGGCGGCGTTGTGGTTCCTGCCCCGCCGTTTCCCCGAGACCTCCGGGCCCTTCTCGATCATGGCTGGCATTTAGGGGAGGAAGGGGAGGGGGGGG
>WBMZ01007925.1:0-11490 GCA_013400975.1 Atrichornis clamosus | reverse complement strand
ACAGAAGCCACCCCTGCAGTGCCACCGCCACCAAAACCTAGGTTTAGCAAAACCACGATATGTATATGTATACATTTATATGTATATATATAAAATTTGGTGTTTAAAGGATTGGACTGACATTGCCACAGCAGAGCTTTTAACCTGTCACAGGACTTGGACTTGTTAGAGAGATGGATTCTCCAAAGTATATATTCAGAATTATTCTTCTAGGGCTTTTTGGAGTTAGGGTAATTTCAGACTAGGTACTTGCTCTACAGTTGGTCTTCCAGGAGAAACTGCTACTTAACATTAGTTGCAATGGATGAATCTAAAAATAAAAGTATTTTTATGCCACTGGTAGTGCACTGGCATTTTAGGAAGCAGGCTGATCTCAGCTGTTGACAGACGTATCCAGACTGTGCTTGAAATGGTAAAGTTGTAATGTCAGTTATATGAGCGATTCCCACAGGACTTCTTCAGCACTTTCCCTACTTGCAGAACACCTTATCACTAAGAGTGAGGTGGCATCAGGAATAAAAGAGGTAGCCTAAGAGCACCATTTGTTGTGTTTCAGAAGTAGTGGTTAGCTGTCTATGTCGCAGGACAATGTTTCTATTTCACTGGAACCTCACAGACTGCTTTTCAGACATTCACTCAAATGCAGGGGCAGTTCTCTGGACAGCAGTGGGGTCCAGTCCCACAGTAACTTCCTAAATCTAAATAAAATGTTAGTGGCTTTTGCTTTTCCCCTTGCTAAGCATGGATAGCCCATGTCAGCACTGAGCCCAGCACCATGACACTGTAAGACAAGACGTTCGCACTGACAGAAGTAGATTGCACTGCCTAGTGGGAATCCCCACCAACTAAAGATGGCTGGAGCCACCATTTCAGTGCTGTTTGCCTCAGTGTGATTAGAATTATTTCAATCTTTCAATTGAAAGCCCTACTTTCAGAGTTTTTAATACTTGCTTCTGCCTTTCTTATCATATGACTATATGAGGTGTTGAAACATCCGAGCTCACACCTCCTCCTGCTAAACCAGTATTGCATGTATGTACAACTGCTGCATATAACAGAGATTTCTGATTCTATCCTGCCATCTATATCTTCCCCAGAAAGCCTGTAGCTGTCAAAGGATGTATCAAAGGAGTTCTGGAAAGATATGTAAAAAACTTGGAAAATGCCAGATTCAGCCCCAGCAAAATAATTTCCATGTTGCATAGCCATGTAGCACTACGCCTGAGCAGGAGGTTAAACAGAAACAGACTGATATGAATACTTCCTCAAAGCCAGGAAAAAACCATACACATTTACAGTAAAATTATTTCACGGCTTTGACAAAGCCAGGAAAGGGCCCAACATCTCTGCAGCTGAACTTCAGAGCCGTAATCTATGCCACATCAGAAAATATTCCAGGTCTCTTTATATAGTCAGTAGACAACCAACTACCAGACCCTGGCAGACCTTTAGTCCAGGTCAAATAACAGATCTCCCGAAGAATTCATGATTATTTTAAAGAAGTGTGCCTCTGGCATCCCCCCTCCAAATTTCAAGGCTAAACTTTTAATTGCTGCTTGCTAACAGCTTCAGTGCCAGAGAATGGTACTTGGCACATTTAATTTGCTGGTATTGATACTGCCAGAGGGTCTATGAAGAGCGTTGTCAGAAGCAAAGCAGATTTGAGATGTCATCTGAACTACTATGATTCCTTAAGCTCATAGGGATTGTAATTCAGACTGCCAGTAATTATACGTAAGAAAACGAAATATGGCTTGAAAGCATTCTATTGATTTATTTCAAAATCTGTATATGTTGCTTATAAACCAGAGGAATACAACTCTAAAGTAAAACAAAATAAAGTTCAGTAATTCTGCAGAATATTTTATAGCATTGTAAGTACATATCCCATATATCATGCTCAGATTCTTAGGGATAAGATTTTAATTGTACTTTAGCCAATGAATTATTTTAATACAAACATAAAACAATAATAAAAACAGCAATAGGCTTACTAATACTTACAACTTCAATTTTCTACTAAAGGAATATAAGGGCATTAGTGAGCTCAGATCATTGTCCCTCTGGATAAAATAAACTGGCTTAATATTTTTGGAGCTGCTTAAAGCATACAGCTACTGTATTTTCCCAAACTTAAAGTATTTTCATTACATTGTGCTGAAGAAATAATCCCTCAAGTATTTATAATGCGTAGATTTATAACAATTGGTAATTTTGTCTAATAGTGCATAGAAAATAAGGATAACGGATTTTTGAAAAGTAAGCTTCAGCAGCTTCAGGGACCTGAGGAGGCAATATGTAGCCAAAGTGTTTGAATGGCTGCTTAAAATTAGCTTTCTAGTTTACACAAGATGTAATATGCAAAGATGTGGTCCACCGATTTTATCTCTCCATTTAAAAAATTTGCTATCCATGTTGGTAGCTTAACTGTTTCTACATTACAGTCCTTTTTCATTCAAAAGCACCTCAAAAAAACTCACTAACTGTGATGGTGGAGCAAAAATGGAAAGGGCAGGAGGTGCTCCAGGCGCTGGAGCCGAGATTCCTCTGCGGCCTGTGGTGAAGGCCATGGTGAGGCAGCTGTGCCCCTGCAGCCCAGGGAGGCCACGGGGGTGCAGAGATCCACCTGCAGCCTGTGGAGGAGCCCACGCTGGAGCAGGTGGATACCTGGGAGGAGGCTGTGATCCTGTGGGAGACCCGTGGAGAGAGGGGCCCTGCTCCCAGGCTGGAGCAGCCTGTCCTTGGAGGACTGCACCCCGTGGAGGAGTGACCCACGCCGCAGCAGTGTGAGGGGTGCTGCTGCCCGTGGGATGGACTCACGTCAGAGAAGTTCCTGGACAGCTGTCTCCTGTAGGGAGGGACCCCACAGTGCAGCAGGGGAAAAAGAGTCCTGTCCCTGAGCAGCGGAAGAAGCCATGGGTGAACTGACCAAAGAGAGACTGACCAAAACCACCATTCCCTGTCTGCCTGCGCCATTGAGGTAGGAGGTAGAGCGGGGAGGAGGGAGTGGGAAGGGGAATGTGTTTCTAAGGGTTTATTTTACTTCTCATTATCCAGCTCTGATTCTGTTAGTGTAATAAATTCACTTTCATATCTTTAAACTTGAGTCTGTTTTACCTGTGATGGTATTTGATGAGTGATCTCTCCTGGTCCTTATCTCAACCCATGAACCCTTTGTTAAATTTTCTCCGCACTCTGTCCGGTGCAGTGGCAGTGAGCGAGCGGCTTTCATTGGGTCCCTGGCATCTGGCCAGGGTCAACCCATTAAGGAAAGTTCTGATCACCAGGAATGATTTTAGATACATCAGCATCAACAGCACTTTGCAGAATTTGTTTGGGAAACTTTCAGGGTTGGACATATCTCATCTAATTTTAGGCTTATACTTGCTAGACCTCTGAGATAGTCCCCAAAGTTACTCAGGTATTCAGTCTTGCAGAAATACCTAACCTTAAAAGCATAATTCATCTGACTCCTTCTAAATGATTGTTCTATGAAAATATGAACTCCACCTTACCTTTTTCCCATCCTTGTCTCAACTGCAAAAGTCCATATGAATCACTCAGATGTAGCTTAGGTACATTGTACGACATTAGTTAAATGTATTCTAAGTCAGGCATCACAAGCACTTAAGAAGACAGAAACAAAAGGCATATAGAAAGAAAACAAACAGGTAGCTTAAGAGAACAAACTAAAGAAAAATAAATTAAATTAAAGACATTTAAAGCCTAAAAATATATAGAGGGAAGACAATACCATGACAAAGAATAAATCAGAATCTTAAGCTCTTTGGGAAAATGCATTGTTCAAGAAGAATTGTCCAATTTATGCTGCAAGTTTTGCCTAGGTTTATCTATGCTGAAAAAATAATTGTACCCTGCTTCTGGTTTATTTATGCCCATTATCACATTAGTTTGCTTTAGGAAGCTGAAACAAGAAAGCCAATCTGCATCATTGATATCTAGACTAGACATGGATTCCAGCTTTGATAATGACACGAAAGAAATCACAAGTAACTGTGAATTGAGAATTTAAATATTTTGCAAAAGAGAATGGTTTTAAGTACATTGGTTGTGTCCACATCATAAGGAAAATCTTGGTGCTCAGGACACTGTAATCCTCCCAAAGCACTCCTATGTAAAATTGTAACTGCTACACAGATTTTAGAAGGAAAATATAAGTTTGGGCCAGCTGCTATAGACTGTGTTTGCTAGATCATTAATCTTGCATGCTATTTATATAATATTGACTGGGAAAGATATGTCTTATATCTAGCTGTAATCAGGCATTTGTCTTGATAATAAATAGATGGTAGTACACATATACACTGCAGGTCTGAAAAGTGTGTGCTTCCATCTTTCTTTCATGAGAGGTTTCTTTATGATTGGAAGGTGATTTTGCATTCCTAAGGTGATTCTGCTACCTGCTACAGAATAACTCAACTCTAAGCTTCTAAGCAAACAGCTGAGGCTGTCCTCCCTGCTGGCAACTGAGCGAGCGTGCAAAGTGTGCTGGTGAAGTCCGTGAGCAAAGAAGTGTGTGAGCAGCTGCCTGCCATTAATAAGAGCATCTTGATTTTGTTAATAACAACTTAATGATTAAAGGGGATTCTAAGAAATTCTAGTTGTGATCTGTGTTTCCCCCTAGCTCAATCAGTTGTCAGAGAAGGGAGTTTAAAATGGTCCGTCCAGCCTACCTTTAGCTATCTCAAAGCAACTCTCTACAGTCTCAGCAAACACCAGATAAACATATCAACTTCTAAGCGGTTTCACACCTTTGGCACTTAAGCGCTTTTTCTCCTTTTACTACGGAAATGACTTCAGCAGGCCTGGAATAAATATCAAGCTTTTAGACGGTTAAAGCAGGATAAAACCTTGCCACAGTGATGTCAGAATAATACAAAAAACCCTATCAGGGATCTTGTTTTTTCCATAGTGGAGATATGTGTACATCACACATATAAGAACTATATCCAAAAATGACTTCTTAGGGAGTTATTTATCTCAGAAGATTTGGCATTTCCCTGCACAGTGATAAAGAACAAAGGAAGAGTTTTGCTAAAGGCAAATCCTATTGTGAAACAGTTAATGCTCTAAAATTAAAAATCCTGAGCACCCCAACTTTTTAGTTGTACATAATCCTCAGCAAATGAACCAATTTAGATAATATTTCAGTTATATTTTAAAAAATATGACTGCATATCTGGATTTGAAAATTTTGACTAATAAGAGATACTATACAACCATGAACATAGTCAAAAACATAAAGTGAAACATTCACATCAGCTTATACTCACTCACCTTTAAATATTGAATATGCTTTGAACCTTCAAACTTTTTACACTGATGTGGAAATTTGCATCTCTTAGTGGTTCCAGTGGAACCTAACATTAAAAGGTGCCATGAAATTGGATAGCTTGACAACCTGTAAATCATGAACTATAACCTTCACTCGTTTCTTCTCTTTTTGGTCTAATAATACACTTTTGAACTATGCAGCGCTTGCATTTTATTATGCAATGGTTTTAATTTGATACTTTAACTTTGTGCTAATTTTTTTCCAGGATAAAAACCAGTAAGGGATTAGACCAAGATGGTGAACAGAGAAGGTAGAGAACAGCTAAACATTTTGAAGGGAGGAACTGTGCTTGTATTTTTTTTTCAATCCTATCAAGCTTGATGTCATGTTTAGTCTTCCTGTTTTAAACTGTCTAGGTCATTCTATTTACTGTATCAACTACAGCAGAGAGGAATTAAATTCAGTGATGGATGGGTCTGTTGCAATCCTAAGAATTGTCATAGAAATATTCAACTTTAAAAATAAACACACAAAAAATGTGAAAGTACTCTCAGATGGGTGCAGTTTTTTCAATGAATTTAAGAGTTCTTGAGTTTCAAATATTTAAACAGAACATCTCAAACCTGTTTATCATTTCTTAATAGTGTCCCAAGTATCAGAAAAATAATTAATTTATAGTCTCAAAATTCTTAAAGTCTTTACACTTCTCAGTCTGTTTGTGATTTCCATTACCTGTTCTCCCCAAAGGTCACGTATGAGTCTGTTTGCTTTCACAGAAATACAAACACAGGCCAGTCACAGAGTTCTAGTAACTATATCTCATCTTTCTTTCCTCTTGGCATATTCCCTGCAGAGTTCATGCTTCCTCATGTATCAACATTATAAAACTAAAAAATGCAGGTTTTTCGCAGCACTAATCTCACTTGCCTCTTTTAGTTTTATTTGGGTTTTTTCTTATCTTAAACCCCGTAGTACTGTGAACATTACTATAGCCTTCCCAGTTCTGAGTGTGAGCAATAATCTCTTGATGGCACCTGTCCCAGCATGAGTAAAGGCATTCTGTTGCTGAAACACTGAGGTTAAAATGAATTCACATTGATGGTGCTTTATGATTACTCTTTTTAGGCTATTTTGGTGATTCATTTACTGTTTCTGCTTCTCTATTTCTGCTTTTTAAGATTATTATCTCTAGATGAAAATTTTTCTTTATACAAAACAAAAATATTTTAACTTGTGATCCTCTTTAAAAAAACTAATACTATACTTAAAACACTTCCTTAAATAAAATTTAAAATTAATTCCAGGTCATAATATTCTCCTTATCTATTCAAATATTCTGTTACAGTAGGCTTTAGAATTTTAAAAGTTACAGACACTACTTAATCAGGTAAGAAATTATTTCATTACTTTTCTGATTAATTTTGCATAGGGAGGAGCTGATGTCTCCAAGATTAATAATTTTACCTTTGCCTTAAACATGTTTTGCAGATAGTTTGTGCTGAGATCCAGCCCTCAGTGTATCAGCACAGATGAAAAGGTTAGTGCCTGCAACCACTTTGGTTTGATAACTGATTCATATAGAATGTGTATGTCATGTGTGTTGCGACAGAAGTAGCAATAAAAAGAAAATGCAGAACCCTTGGATTGCTGGTTTGTTCTCCAGCAGGAAAAAAGGACTGCAAAAAGCCCCAAACATGTCACTAACTGGTGGTCAGTTTGATTCAGGGTTAGATTACAGGACAGGAATATAAATGCAGGTTTTCTATATTCCCACTCCAGATGTATAAAACTGCCATAACCCCAGCTGAATTTATATTGAAGGATTATATGGGAATAATCTGCACAAGATTCTTTGTGACTTTCATAGATCATGTGAACAAGAAAAAAGGGAGATAAGAACAGCACCTATTTAAATTTAGCTATTGTCATGCCTATAATGCGTTAAGGATAGTTGGCTTCCTGATAGCGATTTTTTGGATAATATGAGATGAGTTTTCCAATCAAAGTATCATTTTAATGTCTGTTACAAGGCTTGGTTACATTTCACAACATTTTTATTCCCTCTGTTTAACCTTAGGGGAATTGCTACATGTCTAATTTCCAAAAATGCGTAAGCCTTTCACTATTAATGGACTTCTTATTCTAAGCCAATTAACTGCTTATTGAAAGTTCTGCCAGGACTTTTCCTCCCAAGTCTGTCTGCCTTTTCTTTAAGTTTCAAGAGCATAATTTTCCATATGATGTTTTTTAAAACATGTCTATGTATAGGATTGGGATCTTCTGTACACTACCTTAATACAAATAATTAAATTCTTAACATCCAGATTGACTATTTTGTGGAAAATCTCTGTTCTCAGAGCTGAATAAAATTTGTAACTCTGTTTACAAAAGATAAAATTAAACTCCTCCTACATTTTTAGTGACAGAGGTATTCATTCCCTTACAGGAAGTATTGTCCCAATAGGACTTTTAAAATTAAAATTATGAAATATTTTTGCAAAATGTAGTGAATATCACCGCCCTATTTAAAATTGACATGCAAAAATTTCCAGTGGATATTCATCATGAAAGTGGTCAATGGCTTCCACACTAGCATCTTCCACCTTCCTCACTCATTAAAAACCTCATTTGCAAAATATTACCTGTCCTTGAAAAAGTAATAAGAGCATGCCTAAAGCAGTTTGAACAAGTCACACATTAAAACCGCTACTTGAAATTTTGATGTTTTTGCTGAAATATTTCAACTATCTTACAACACCAGTTGCACATGAAAAGTTAACTCCAGTCAACATACATCAAAGAACTAAATTTTTGAAATTGAAATCTTGCCAAATAAAACTTTTGACAGGTAACCCTTCTTAATTAAAAATATTCATGAGTGCTGTGGTATATATGCTGTTTTCTGCCCCTCTTTGTGTCACATATGTCACACTACAATATGTTTTGAATATTGTCTCAGAATTACACGTCAGAGAGTGAACCAATTCATGCCCCAAACATTGTTATAAAGTTTTGCTCATTATAGTAAAACTGTATAAAGAAGCCACCAAATCCCACCTCTTCCTAAAGATGCCTGACTGGAACTTTGAACTGAGAGTTAAACTGCCGAGATTAGATCCTGCTCAGGGGCAGTGAACCCATCCTCCCTTACTCAAACCGGCTGTGGAACCCCCAATCCCAGGAAGGCCACAACCATGGGACATTCATGTGAGAAGCAGCTGAGGGGGTGTCCTAATCCATCAAAGACCTCCTGAAGTGCTCCCCAGACTGGCTCCTGGGGCCATGCACCATAAGACTGCACGTGATGCAAAGTATGCTGCAAGAGACAATGGCAAACTTGCCCCCAGCCCCAGGGGAGGTGCCCGGATTTTCCTACCTAGCCTAAAGGTATATTAATCCATTAGACTCTATGTTTTGTGGGGGGTACCCTACCACCAAGAAGACCTCGTGGAGAGGATCAACAGGACATCGTTGGGATCCATGGAGTGGTGATATTTTCTCTGTCTCTGTAACTCTCTTTCTCTCCCCCCATCTCTTTCTATGTATTTCACTCTCCTGTCTGTCTCTCTCTCTCCATTTCTCTCTCTCTTTCTCTCTCTCTCTTTCTCTCTCATTTACCTTGTCAAATAAAATCCATACTATTGACTTAAATATATGGTCTTGTTTGCACCTTAATTCGGGCAGAGACATCTCTCTCTAAAATCTTAAAAACCTGATCTTAACAACTTGGTATCACGGATTGTAAGTAGCTTTGAAGAAAGACTATCCTTAGGCAGAGACTTCAGGTGAATTTGTTAATGTAATAGAGGAAAAATTCATTCTATTTATCTGAAGTAGGTTCCCAGCCTTGGCTTGTGTGAGCATACTTGCAGCGAGCTGTCAAACCTGGAGGCATATTGCAGGTGCCAGATCCCTGGAAGTGTTCAAGGCCAGGTGTGGGCCCTGGGCAACCTGATGTAGTGGGTGGCCTCCCTGTCCATGGCAGGGGGCTACACTATCTCTAAGAACCCCTCAAACCTAAGTCATTATTGGATTCTCTGATCTTCAGTGAGAATCCAGACCCCCATGCCCAAGGGATGTAAACTATTCCCACTGAGCTAAGGACCACAAGAACAGTTCTCATGCATGGGACACCCAAATTACACAAGAGGGGAAGGGAGCAGAATGACAACTCTGTGAGTTTTGAGGCTTCCTGGGAAGAATAGAAAATGGAGCTTTCCATTCCTGCAGACAAGTCCTGTGAAGAGAAGCTGAGGGAAATGGGGTTGTTTATCCTGGAGAAAAGGAGGGTCAGAGAGTTTGCTCTCTCCAACTACCCAAAAGGAGGTTGTAGCAAAGTGGAGTCAGTCTCTTTTCCCAGGTAACAAGTTATATGAGGAGAAGAAGTGTCCTCAAGCTGTGCCTTTCACCGAAAGGACGGTCAAGCCTGCCCAACTGCCTGCCCAGGCAAGTGGTGGAGTAATCATCCCTGGAGCTATTCCAAAGACATGGAGATGAGGCATTTAGGGAAGCAGACCTGGCAGTGTTAGGTTTACAATTGGATTCAATGCTTTGAAATGTCTTTTCCAAATTAAATGATTCTATGTTTCTATTCTATGACCTTACATTCTGCCTTGCAGTGGATGTGTTTTCTTTGATGAATATTACAAACAGGCAGGACTTCTGCTGAAGTTTTTCCTCAGAACTGCAGAACATATTTCATTATCCAGCAAAGGAGATATTAGAAACTTAACAAAAATGTACAAAGTCCATCTATTGTACATTCGCAGTGTGTGATTTGTGACCTCTCACAACTTGGTCAATTCAAAACAAATGTTTACTAGAACATGCAGAGGGACTTTTCCACAACAAGAGGTCTTTCCATGTCAGGCTTCCTCACTCGATACCAGCAGTAGCGGGACTGTTCTCTCCAAAAAAAAAGGAAAAAGGTAAAAAAGTTGCAACTGAGTTTGTTTGTCTTGCTTTGCTTTTTTAGTGTGAGAGAAACATATTTCACCCTTCTTTATTACAGTGTTCTGAAAACTGGTTAATTTAGAGTTAAAGAGCAACAACACATCTGTGCAACAAGATTAGATCTAGTAAACTGTTCTTCAAAGTTTGAAGTTTAGGAAAGAGATGGGCAAGTGAAATATGTGCTTTGAGACCATATTGCAGTTATTGCGTTCTGCAGTGAAAAATCCATTTTCAGCAGATCTTTCTGAAATGCATTACAAATTCTGAAAATGTAAGAAAATCCCTGGATTTTACTACTTTTATTTAATTTTCAAATCCTCAGAATTTATTTAAATATTTTGATTTTGATTGACTTACAGCATATCCCTGCACTTTGAGGGATCAAATTACAATGGGGTCAGATTTTTTTTGTGCACACTAGGGAATCTGTGCACAGAAGGTCAGATATTACAGATATTCCTTACCTGAGTCTCTGTGTACCAAAGGGTAAAAGCATACTCCCTACATATCTTTTCACACACACACAAATATTTATACTGGAGAACCGGCTGAAAGAAGAGAAAAACAGAAATGATTTTCAGTTAGGTGACCACTTTTACAAGATTTTAATAATTCTAAATCCATCAAATGATTTAAAATCATCAATAGATTTAAAAAGACTGCAGTCTACAGATACAGAGGCCTAAAATTCTTGTCACTAATGGATGCTGTTCATCATTAAGCAACTCCACTTGTAATAACACTGAGAAAAATGCTGCTATGCTGCCAAAAAGATGAAGCATTATCAGCAGCTGCAGAAGCAGAGGCAACATCCCATGCAAACAGGAGAAAAAAAAACCCATGAACCTCCTAGTGTTTTCTACTTCCTATCTCCCCTATAAAAATGACAGTGTTTTTTAAAAAGTATCCTGCCACAGCAAGACTAAGAAATAGCACATACATTCTCTTTTTTAATGCCAGTTTTACTCATAGCTAAAATTATAGTTATGATTCCACCTGCATACGTCAAGGTGCCATGCATTTACCAAGGATGAGGAGGAAAAAGTCCTTGGAAGGCCTGCAATTCTCTTTGTCAACTATCCTGGCCAGGCAATGGGAGCTAGATGGGATACTATCTCCATAGAAAATGCCTGCTTAAATCACAAAGCAATCTTGCTTAGGGTGATTACTCAGCTATGCTAGTCCAGTGGGCTTGCAAGGCCTGATTTTTGGTGGAGTGGGGGGAGCTACAGGAGTGGCTT
>WBMZ01007904.1:0-16902 GCA_013400975.1 Atrichornis clamosus | reverse complement strand
CTGGGATGCAGGGCTGGGCACCCCCGCAGGACCAGTTCTGGGATGTGCAGCTGGGCTGTGCTGTCCCCTTGCTGAGACAGTCGCTTTCCCAAAGGAATCAGGTGTGGCCAACACACCTGGCTGGGATCAATAGATCAATAACCTTCAAATAGTCATCTGGAAGACATGAAAACCCCCTGCTCAACAGCCCAGCCCGAGTTATGCAGGAGCTACAGCACACGAAGCCAGTTTGGTTTAATCATTACAAATATTTCAGGGCAGGATCACAGGCCAACGTAGGCAGCACATAAGAGATAAAAATCCCTTGTCCACGTGTGGCTCCCGCTGCTCCACAGGCTCTTACAGCCAGAGGTCCCCCTCACTCACCCCAACCCAGCTGAGGAGAGGGGACAGAGGCCAGGATAACGTGCTGGGAGCTGCAGGGAAGTGGTTTGGAAGCTGCAGAGAGAGGGGCTGACCCCGCCATGGGACACAGCTCCCACAGGAGCTGCAGCTGTGCCATCGCCCCTTCCCTCCTGCAGCCTTCCTGGAGGGCAGAACCGGGAGCTGGGAGCCCAAGGCACGCGGGGAACACCGCAATGTCCGTCCCCATTTGCTCCCAGGACATAAGGAGCATGTCAGCAGCAAGGAACAAGGCAGCCCTTGCGGGAGAGCTCTTCTCACAGCCCTGGGCAAGTGCTAATTTGTGAAGACACATTGCAGAGGGCAGCAGTATTCCCCAAACAGGGACAGCACAGCTGCTTGGACAAAGCCCTGGTGGCAAATTGTTAGATAACGCAGTTCTTGACCTGTTTGTGTCTTCCTGTGAGTGTCCCAGGCCCAAAAGCACGGCTGGGATCCCGAGCTGGATGGGGTGCATGAGCCTGGGGATCCCACTTCCCTGGCTCTGTGTGTTCAGGGAACAGGCAATATGGATGTGCTCTATCCAGCCTCTTTTCCTCATGTGCTGAGGGAACAGGTATCAGAGGAGGATTTAGCACGTGCTCAGTAAAAAGCACCCAAAATGGAGAGCAAGTGGCTGTTTGGGATTGTCTTCCCATAGGAAAATGTATTTGTTGGAGAGCACGATTTTTATTAGTCCTCTTCAGAATTAAGCATTTCCTAGATAGTTTATCTGTTTTGCAGCCTAAAGGCTGCTCTCATAAACCCCTTCAGAGCAAAGACAAAGCTTCTTTTATCCCCCTAAAAGACTTCTCATGCCTAAGGCTCTATGTGGTTATTTATCCTACTTTTATTCAGATGTCTTGTTTCTCTACCACCTGATCATCCCTTGGCCGTGTGGTGACAAAACTTTGCTTCCTTCTGTTTAGTTCTCTCACAGGTTGGTTTTTTTTTTTTCCAGAGACCAGCAGGGGTGGGAAGGAAAAGAAGAACGGGGTTTTTACAGAGTATGGAACTTCCTGGGGGCACCTGTGGCCTCCAGAGCCACAAGAAGGCTGGCAGCCCCTCTGGTAGATCTGTCTCTGGGAGGTGAATTTCTGTCAGTCTGGGGCCAGAACTGGAGGGACAATGCCCTTCCCAAATGTCCGGATAGCATCTTCAGTGACCTCACGCTCACTGCCTGGCCTTTCAGGAGCAGACCCTGGCTCTTCTTCTGGCAGCAGAGTGCCCGCTCTGCTCCCTTTTAAGTAATCTTAAAGGGAATGCTCAAGGGAGGGTCCTGCTCCTAATGGACAGAGCTCCTTCCATGAAATGGGAATGCCTCATTACCGGGCTGGAAGCCCTGTGTGTGAAACAGAGACATTCACCAGCGCTGACTGGGTTCTCTCCCTCTCTTGCACAAAGTCTGCCTCGGCTCCTGCCCACGAGAGCTTCAGGAGAGGGCTGTGGAGAACAGATCCACGCGCTCCATGGGAACTGCTGCAGCCCAGGCACCAGCGCTCACACCTCCTGCCAGGAGAGAGGGGCCACCTGCTCGGAGCAGGGGCTCCAAGAGGAGCCTTTAATGCTTGGGTTGCTTTCCTTGGAAGGGAGGACGGGAGTTCACAGGAAAGGAATGTTCCTGCCAAGGCCTGGCTGAGCTGAGTGGGGTTTGTAGAGTGGGGATCTTTCCTGACTGTGCACAGCTTTCGGGCTGGATCTCCACCCTGTGCTGGGCTGAGGTTTGTGGGGGCGGCTGTGTTCCCACGGGGGAGTCCCAAGGGCACAGAGGAAGGGTAAGAGGGTGTGGGGACTTCCCGAGAGGGGAAATATAGAGCAAAACAGGCCTGTGTGTGTGTGTGTGTGTCATTCCTAGCTGATACATAAAGAAGACCCTCTGGCCAGAATTTTCCATCAGCTGAGGCTGTGGTTTGTACTTTGGAAAGGAGGAAGAGAATTCCCTGCTCAAGACGATGCAAGAGGAACCCAGCATTCCTGGGAAGATGTGACAAAAGCTGTCACTTGGGAGTTTATTTCTTTTTCTGCTGGAGAAGGGCAGAGAGGCTGATCCACCACCCCTTCTGTGCCTGCAGAAAAATCCTGTTTGACATTTCATTCCCATTCAGGAAAGTTGTCACCACACAGTCCTTCCTGATTTTTCACCATGTTCTGCAGTAAAGCGAACAAGATTAGAACATATTGTTGGGGGAGAAAAAAAAATTCTCTCCCATTTTTAAAAAAGGCTTTAAAACCTTCAGCTTCCCTTTAAATGAACTAAATACCAATAAAGGGCAAAAATCAGCTTCATACCTGGATCTCCTCTCCCCTTCCTCACTAGTGTGACCAGTTTGCGTCCCTTTTGTCTGGATTGCAGTCAGTGCAGCAGCTTTTAGAGTTTTATTAATGCCAGGTTTTGGCCTATATTTTCTCTTTTAAAAGCATGACTATTATTCTGGTTTTTTGCCACCCTGTAGGTGGGCATGGCCCTTTGTGGGCAAATAAAAAGGCCATGTCTTCTCTGCAGAGCTTAACATTTCAGTCTGGAGCCCAATTCTGTGTTTTCAGAGCACTTCTGTAAAGCACAGAGCAGAGACGTGGACTCTCTTCCCTGCAGAGACACATTAAACGTTTCAGTGACGTCCCTCTATTTCCCTGAACAGCTTGGGGAAAAAAAAAAAAATGACTTGTTCAAATTGCACTTGCAAATATTTCAACCATTCAAAGTGAATCCCGGGCACTGGTGAGGAATAGTGGTTGCTTCATTCAGCTGAGCCACGAGATTTGTTATGTCTTAATGAGAGGCTATTTTTAAGAGGCTGCAGGGCCACGGGAGAAGGTCTGAGAGGTGCAAAAGGATCAGCGCTGAAGAGCGGAACAGGTGAAAGCTGAAACGTGCTCCCATCATTAGTGGGGTTGCACTGAGGATGAATATTGCTTTGTTTTTCTACACTCATGCAAACCCACGACTTGCTGGAGGCACAGGAAGTTAGCAATTCGATGGATGCCCCATTACGGGGTATGGTTTGTCAAAACAAAGGTGGTTTCTAAAGGAGAGAGAGCTAAACTTGCTGTTAGATGTTGCAAGAACCCTCTCACGTGCCGCATCTTCATTTCAAAACCAAGAGGCCGCCAGCAGCCCCTGCTGTGGTCTGGTGAGCCTCGTGGGGAGGTGTGAGGGCAAACAAAAATTATCCTGCACACCAGCTGAGCCTCTGCCACCGCAATTCCATCAGGGACAGGCTGGGAGGGAGCAGCCCTGCAGGGAAGGGCATGGGGGTGCTGCTGGGTGACAGGCTGGGCATGACCCAGCCCAGAAACCCCTGTGGGCAGCAGGGAAAGGGGGGATTCTGCCCCTGTGCCCCACTCAGGTGAGACCCCCCTGCAGAGCTGCCCCCAGCCCTGGGCCAACAGCAGGAGGACGTGGAGCTGCTGGAGAGAGTCCAGAGGGGGTTACCGAGATGCAGCCAGGGCTGGAGCCCCTCTGCTCTGGAGCCCGGCTGGGAGAGCTGGGGGTGTTCCCCTGGAGAAGGGAAGGCTCCAGGGAGAGCTGAGAGCCCCTTCTAGAGCCTACAGGGGCTCCAGGAGAGCTGGAGAGGGACTGGGGACAAGGGATGGAGGGGCAGGACGCAGGGAATGGCTTCCCACTGCCAGAGGGCAGGGATGGATGGGATATTGGGAAGGAATTGTTCCCTGTGAGGGTGGGGAGGCCCTGGCACAGGGTGCCCAGAGGAGCTGTGGCTGCCCCTGGATCCCTGGAAGTGGCCAAGGCGAGGTTGGACGGGGCTTGGAGCACCCTGGGATAGTGGGAGGTGTCCCTGCCCATGGCAGGGGGTGGTAATTGATGTGCTTTAAGGTCCCTCCCAGCTCAAACCATTCCATGATCCCGTGGTTCTGTGGCTGTGATTTGGATTGCCTGTTCCTGATGCCCCAACACTGACATTGGGAACTGCAGATCCCAAACTCCTGAATGGGCTCTAATGATCCTTAGGGGAAAATTCCGGCTTTGGCCTTCCCAGTAACTCCCAGTGCAAGTCCCTCTCACTTAACAGCTTGTTATGCTCAAGGAGCAAAGAGCCCTGGAAATTATTACGGCCCATATGTTGCTAAAAGGGTTTTAATGTGGATTAGTGGCTTATGTAACGTGTGGGCCTAACCCACATCGGGCTTAATTTGTGGTGTTTTCTCCTTGTCTTTAAAAAAAAAAGGCTTGTTTCCTAATGATAAGCTTGAGTACTAATTTAATTTACATTTTACTGCTCTTAGGCACAATCAGAACACATTGGAATAAACGTTTAAAGCCCCTTACGAAACTATTTGTTGGTTTTGCCATTATTCTTTTTGCTTTTTTTTTTGAGCAATGTTCTTGTTTTCCCTTGATGAAATAGTCTATTTAGGTTTGATTTGGAATTGCAGGGACCACAAATTAAAACAATGAGAAACAGTCTGTAGTCTGCTTGGGGAAATGAAAAAAAATCTTCAGAAAAGTTCAGCAACAATGGGAATTTTTTGAACTTCTGGAATAAACAAAGACCAGGAGACAGCTTCAGATGTACAAAGAAAATTAAACCGAAATCCAGAGCACAAATTAGCAAAACTAAATAATTAGTTAGTGTAGCTGGTGGGGGAAAAAAAAAGAGGTTGAAATTGGTGATGAATTCTAAGTTTATCACCAAGAAAATATTCAAAAGTTTAAAGTACTGAAGTGTATTCTTTATTCTCAGTGTTTCCCCACAGACACCGCCATCACTTCAGTGCTGCGTTTGGGAAGATGTGGGCTGTATTTTTCGGGGAGGACATATGTTTGCTTGTGATGTGTCAGGCTTCTGTTGCCAGCCTGGTGTACTCTGGGGCAGCTCTGAACTGCTGAGCTGTTTTAGAAACAGTTCCAAATGAAATCAGAAATATGCTTAGATTCAGCTTCTTTGTNATGTGTCAGGCTTCTGTTGCCAGCCTGGTGTACTCTGGGGCAGCTCTGAACTGCTGAGCTGTTTTAGAAACAGTTCCAAATGAAATCAGAAATATGCTTAGATTCAGCTTCTTTGTGAGCCAATTAAAAAAAAAAAAAAGAAAAAAAATCATCTGTCTTTTGTTATCTGGTATTACTGCCACTGCCAATTTGAAAAGAATCTGGCAAACTCTCAAGGCATTTCTTCCCTCCCCAGAAGTCAGGGGGATACATGCCCAATATCTATTTATTCCTGTACCAAGTTGGGTTTACCTTTGTTCTGATTAATTTACCAGTTGGAGGGGGTTTGATTTGGGTTGGGTTTTTTGGTTTGCTTGTTTGGTTGGTTTTTTTAATTCCTGATTTGCTCCTGTCCAGGATCGATTGATTGATTGATTGATTTTCAATTTTTGCATTTATCCCTCTCTCTTGCACTGGCCTCAAGGCCCCTTTAGGGAACAGGTTTTTGGAATCTTTGTCTCCTGGCTGGAGCCATCCAGTGCCTGCTCCTGTTCACACCGTGGCCCTCATGGGAAGGCTGCAAAACCCTGAAACTCCTCTAGAATATGTCACGCTGGAGGCCAAGAATGAATTAGTGCCCTTTCCAAATCCTGACACAACTCCCATTTCTGAAAACAGTTTTTTTAATTCTTTCCCCAAACTGTTAATCATTCTTGCTTGGCATCTATTTGGGGTGGGGTTTTTTCCCCCTCTTGAAACCTTTTTTAAATGTTATTCTCAGCCTGGAATATAGTGATGTCCTGAAGTGATTTTCAGGTTACCTGCAAACATTTTACCTTTTCAGTGGTTCCTGTTAATGTCTTGTCAATTTAAATTTTTTTTTTTCCTGATTATAATTCCACATCTTCAGTAAAATGCTATTACCGCAGATTTGTGTTTTGACTTTTCAGCCCACAAAAAGGTCAGATTTGAATACTTTATGGCCTCCTTTACCGAGAAAATGTTCAGTGGCTGCATCTTGAAACGGGTCACACACTCTGCTTGAAACTAAATCAAGAATGGCTTTTCCTTTGTGGGTTTTTGGAGGAATTAATTGAAGAAGCAATCCTTTACAGGGTTTAAATTGATACTGTCTGCAGCAGGCCCTGTCCTGACGGGCATTGAGTCTTTGTCAGCACAAATCCAAAGCCAAAACTCAACTCCATCCCAGCCGCACCAGTACATGCAGGACATTTGCCTTTTTCGATTCCAGCCACTCCTTCAATTATTGTTTGACTCCCTGAAATCAGAACGGGCCTGATTACACCAAATTTCTGAGCTCTTCCTTTGTTCACTGTGTCGGTTTTAAGCCAGCCAGCCTCGTGCCTCCGCCCTCAGTGTGGCTGGGACCTGTAGCCCTGTGCAAACAGGCACTTCCCTTCCATCTGAGTGTGCTTCCCGGTTTTTACGTCCGTGCTGGAGTGGGGATTTCCTCGTGCTGTGCTCTGCTGTCCCTTTGCTGTGATCCCTGCTCCCAGCCTGTCCTTCCCCTGCGGACACAGCGTTTTGTACTTCACCCCTCCCGGAGTGAACCCGCTTGTTCTCATCCTGCCCTTCTCCCAGCCTTGGCTTTAGAATTCCCCTTTAGCTTTTTCCTGTCGATTCTCATTCACCAGGCTGGATTTAGGGTCTTGCAGACCCTTGTCCTCCCCAGGCAGGAACAAATCCCCCCTGCCCTTCCCAGCGCCGCGTTCTCCGTGAAGGAGCGAGGCTCTGCCCCTCCATCTGTGGAGCTCCCGAGCCTCTTGCTGCCTCCACAGCTCACACCACAGCATTCCTGACATTTATCCTGATCATTCCTGTGCTTCCCGAGCTCTGCCTTGTCCTCCTGGCAGGCCAGGGTGGGTTTTCCCTCATCCAAGGGCTTCTACGGCCATCCCAACACTCGATATTTATGTGGCAGATAATTACAGCCCTTCATGCTCTGGACCAACAGGTGTGTGACAGCAGCAACAAGGAAAATGCAAAGGAAAAACAGCTTTAGCCAACGTGTTCTCCTTCTTCCCATGTGTTTTTCTGTGCCTATAAAGCTATGCACAAGTGCACAGCCATCAGTCGGAATGAGCTGGGAAATCATCTTGGAATCACCGCGGGAAATGTACTGAAAAAGTCAATTTACTGCTCAGCTCTGGTCTTTAGGAACTACTTAGGAAGGAGGGGAGAAGAAAATAGGCATCATCATGGTGTCACCCTGAGAATAAAAGGGTCACCTGGTGCCTGGAACATCGTGGGCCACCCCTGCCACCCCTGTCTCCTCGGGAGCACGGAGCAGGAGCAGCCACGCTCAGATGAAGGGAAATGTGGGGGAGCAGGGAAGGACTTCTGAAGAAGGAGTCCCTGAATGGAGCAGGACATTTTAGCTTGGGAAAAAAGGGCAATTGCAAAGGGATCAGAAATCCTGAACAGCAAGGAGAAGGTAAGCAAGGAATGATGATTCCCTTCTTCTGCAAACACAGACCCCAGCACTCGCCCCAGGGAATCCTCGGGGTGAGCAGAAAGCAGCATTTTTCACAAAGCCCCCGGAATGGTGAAGCTCATCCCCCTCGGTGAACTCACAGGGGAAGCAGCAGCCCCTCTCTGGGGGACAGAAATGAGACCCCAGTTACAACCTTTAGATTAAGAAATCCCTAAAATGCAATTGCTGAAAACGGGGAGAGGCCGTTGCAGGCTGTGTCACTTGCTGTGGTAGCCTTTCCTTGAGTGTGCCCTTCTGGCCCCAGCAGAAGCAGAAGAAGGGGCAGGGAGCTTTTTGATCCTAGAAGGTCCTTCAGCTCCTGGGAATAATGCAGGATGAAAAAGAGGATTCAGCTCTCAGTGTCCCTCTAAATGCACTTGCTCCCTTTACTGCTTTCTGTACATGACAGTGAAAACACTGCCTGTATGGGTTGTAGCTTTTATGACAAAAGTATTTTTCATCTGGAAATGAGTTTTGATACTCTAGGTGGAAGAAGTATCCTGTGTGTAAATATTCCCCTTGCAGATGCCACAGCTCTAGACAAAATTTTGCCTGATTGAACCAAGTGACTTAAGGTTACAGCACACCTGCAATCAGCTCCCACGTGTGTCTGTCAGACCTGCTGGTGAGACAAAGAGGAATGCGGTGTGTTCTACCTGCTCCTAACCATAAATTACAAAAGCGAAGTGAAATACTGTGCAGCACTTGGTTTCCAATAACTAAAGCAAAAGTGTGTGCCTGAAATGGTTCAGCACTGACCTGAGACTGAGTTGTATATCCTCAGGATTAATTTCTTGTTGCACCCCTCAAACAATAGACATGTTTCTATTGTACATGCAGATGGGGAGGGAATTGGAATGGGAGATGAGCCACGGACCCTTCTTCCCATCCCCTCAGCACTGGTGAGGCCATGCTTTAAGAAACGAGTGAAACAGAACAAACATGACCCGCCCAAAGGAAACACTGCATTAAAAAACCCCACACCAACAAGGTGGCTTTAAAACGAAGACTGGTTTTACCACCACCGTTAGGCAAATGTGGGAACATGAGGAGCTGTGAACATCGTGCTTTTGAAAAGGGGGAGATATCAAAGATTCCTTTATTTTGCCCTTTTCTGAAATCAGATTCTTTGAGACGGCACAGCTGTACTCGAGCTGGCAAGAGCACACTGAGCAGCACCTTCCCTTTGAATGCAGCACAGCTGGGACTTGAGACACTCGTCTTCCATGGATGCTCCAAAGTGCCTCCCTAACCCACTCCAGCGAGTCCCTGCAGCCACACAAACACTTCCCTCATGCAAGACCCCGAGGTGCCAAGCAAGTCTCCGTAGTTCTTTCAGTAAATCTGGTGAGTGAAGCACTTTTAGCCACCTGGGAGCGGAGAAGGGCCTGCAAGTTGTTTAGAACCACAGCTTGCTGGCACTAATGCTGCTCTTCTGGCTGTCATTCATCCCTTCTCCCAGGTCCTTGATCATTTATAAAATATTCCAGCTAAACATTCTGGACATGTGCAGGGAAAGAAAAGGAGCTTTAATCTTACAACGTGTTTAAAAATATATGCAGCTTTGGGGTTTCTTTTTTTTCAGCTCATACCTGTGCCACAGTATGGAAATGAGGAAATTGGGCTGTAAATGATTAATTCAGCTGCTTTTCCATTGTACTGGGCTCCAACTAGAGCTGTTAATTTGGCTTGGGAAGGTGTAACTGAATTTAAACTGGGAAATGAAAGGAGCAACAGTCAGAAATGAAGGAGCTACACAAGCAGAGGAGGCAGTGCCTCTGCACAGCTGGAGGGGCGCAAACCTCACCTGGCACGGTGGGAACCAGCAGGACGAGCCTGGGGGAGCCTGTTAAATCAGCCATAAAATGCCAGAGTGATGTTGTTAAATTGGAATCTACCAGGTCTGGTGGGAGCCATGCTTTGGGGGAACGTCAGGAGTTCTCTGCTGCCACGCCTGTGCCCCTGCTGGCACACCTCTGGTGAGGAGCTGCATCCCCAGGCACATCCGGAGGGCTCACTCTCAGCCACTGGCTCAAATCAGCTGCTGCTGAAGAACATCTTCGTTAATAAATCCACCCCGGTACGAGCGGTGAAGGACGGAAAATACGATGTTGGGGGTGGTCGTGGGTGCCAGCTGCCTCCTGGAACTGCAGGACTCTGCACTGCTCACCAGTAATGAAGCTCCAATTAATTCCAATATCAGTTCCTAGTCCAGCAGAGGGGGAAAGGGCAGCCTGAAAGCAATAATCCTGGGAAATAAAAACAAACCTCCTCTTCCTTCCTGCTGACTTCTTGAACGACCGAAGCTACCTTCTCTTTGGGGTTTCACCAAATACGAGTCCCCAAAGCTTTGTTTGTGCACGGCCTGGAGTTTGGAAGGAAGATGTGAAACACCCAGCTGACCAAGCAGCTTGACAGACTCCTTGGCTGCCTCCTGCGAGCACGTTCTCGTGGTGCTTTCCCCATTCCCGGGGCACCCGGTGCTCCTGGGCTTGGCGGAAGGCCTCCTGGCAAATGGGATCAGGCCTTGCAGGAGTGTGCAGCGAGCTCTGGCTCTCCTGGCTGGGGTTTAATGATGCACTCATCCACAAGCAAACCTCGCCGCTCCCGGTCTCGACTCGGGCACAGCCGGTGATGCTTTGGAGCAGGAGGTGTCCAGGAGGCACCAAGGGGATTTCAGGAGCTGGGCCCGTCACGGTTCAGCCATGAGAGCTCATCAGCCCCATTTCACACTCCAAGAGCAGCCCACGCAAGCATGAGCTTAAACATGTGGCTGGATGTTTGCTAAGTGGGCCTCAAAGCACAGAGGGTGGGGAGTTTCCTCCTCCAGCTACCCTTTGAAAAATAATTCCTTCCGCTATTTCAGAGAAGAATAATTCCTTCCACTATTTCTTCTCGCTGTGAAGAGCTCTGGTTACCTGCTCTCAGCGAGCTTTCCTAGAATGAAAACAAAAGTGAGAAGCATGTTAAATGCTGCTTCACTGGAAATAATTATTCCAGTGCACTGTCTAAGTGCTCCTATAAAAGCTGCAATTAATAAAAATGCATTGGCTCGAGTCTTCTCATGCACCATGTCCAGGCTCCTTCAGGTCAGCAGGCAGCAGAGCCTGTGTTATGAAGCGTATTTCAACTTCCTAATTAAAAACCCAACTATTCCTACCGGGTACAGCTCTTTGTTTGCAATTAGTGGTGCAGATGATAGCCATGATTTTATCACAGGCTGCTGGACGACACCTTTTCCCCACACTGTAACTCGTGCCAAGAAAAACTGTGGGGTCTTTTAGTCCTGACCTAAACAGCCTCATGAAGGGGGTTAGTCATTTTTGCAGTGGGAGCTGGGGGCAAATGTGCATTCAGCACTTTGAACTCACTTTGGTCATGGGTGAAAGACCTTTAGTTGCTTTTTACTAAGAGGTCTGAAGGAACTGGGGGGGATTCTGCCCCTGTGCCCCGCTCAGGTGAGACCCTGCCTGCAGAGCTGCCTCCAGCCCTGGGGCCAACATCAGGAGGACGTGGAGCTGCTGGAGAGAGCCCAGGGTGACCTGACTGTGGCCTTCCAGGACATCTCAAATGATTTAGCAAATATAACCCAACAGTGCCATTTATAAAAAGAGAGCTCTTCTGTGCAACTTCCAGAGATCCAGGTGCAGCAAACACAGGCTTGTGCCCACCACTGTGGTCACTCTCAGCTCTCTGTTTGCACCACTGACCTGTGGCTCTCCATCCCTGCACTTGCTCCACATCCCAGTGCCATCACCAGCTGTGAAAAAAAGGGTTCCAAAACTTTCAAAAGCAGGAAATAGACACCTGTCCTTTCCCTCTCTTCTTTCTAAGCCTGTTTTGACTACCAAGCCTACAACAGAAGAAATCACTGAAGCTGATTGGGGAAATCTCCCCCTTCGAGGAGGGAAAATGCCTCCCCAGGCAAAGCAGCAAGAAGAAAATGCACTTTGGCTTTGCATCCATTCAGCTCCTCAGCAAGCACCTCAGACAGCTTGAAGTCACCCCTCCATGCACGCATGCTGCTGAGTGCAATATGTCTTTGTAGCAAACGGAAGAAGGAAAAGAAAAAAGTCAGTCACCAGAGACCAGGGCCACTGTGTGAGCAGAAAGGGCCACTGCAAGCTGAGCTAGAAGTAATGCCTGGATCACAGTCTGAGTCCGTGTTTGAAAGGTATTTCCCTGTGCAGGAGAAGCCGCACCAATGCCTCCGTCTCCCTGCTTGTTTAAGGTGTGTGGTGGATAAAGCTGTGGAATGTCTGTACGGATGGATAGGCACATGCAGGCAGCGTTGGTTCAGGTTTGAGGCTCAAACTTTTAGGAACAGCCTCAGGCCCTGCCTTAGGAGCTCCCCTGTAGTAGCTCTGATGTGACAAATGTAGTCATACACGCACAGGGCAGAAATTAAAGAGAACAGGGGGAAGAGCCCCGGTGTCCAGGGTGATGGGCTGATCCAAAACGAGACACCAAACCCCTCTGCAGCAGGAGCTGTGCTGGTGAAGAGACAATGCAGTGCAGAAGCAGGAGCAGCTCGGCAGCCCCTCACATTCCCAAGGGACAGTGTCCCTCTGGCTCCTGGGGGGTGGGTGCCACCTCTGAGTCAGGAAGGGAAAAAAAATGTGTTCCTTCCCCAAAGGTTCCCAAAGCAGGCTGGTGATGGAGAGATCTTTGACCACAAGGTCTCTTCTGAGCAGATCTCCTTGTCCCAGCACTCCCTCTCTGAAAGGGATTTGCCTTTAGCTGTTGCATCCTGAATTTATGACTGGATAAGGAATGTGCAGGACTCAGTACCACCATAAATGCTAAAGGTGTCAAAATAATGTATTCCATTTGTAGCAGCTCAGAAGGAGAAAAAATTGAATTACAGGCAGACGGTGTTTTGGTCCCTGCCCAATATTTGTGCACATAAATACAAAGGTTGACAAATGGAGCTTGTTTTTCCATGGAGACTACAACAGCCCTTGATTTAGAAAACCACAAAAGTCAATCTTTTAAAGCAAATAATTTCTTAATTCATGGTAGCATTTTAATGACTCAGTGTTTATTTTGATTTAAAGCTATTTCTTGAGCCATCTCAGCTCCTTTTTACTCAGGTAGAATAGCTAATCCTCTCTGGCGTGAAGCAGGCAGGGCTGCATAGATCTAAAAAGATCTATATAACCTTAAAACACTCCAGAAGATTCATTTCACTGGCCTCGTACCCAGGAATACAATCCAAGGGCCTCGTGGAAGGTATCAGTGATCCAGGGCGGGAGCAGCCTGACCCTGGAAGGTCACATTCCTTTCTGACAGATTCCTTTTTTCCTCCTCAATGTCACTTAGGAGCTCACAGTTCTTTTTACCCTGAGTAAACTTCCAAACTCCTCTAGATTTTTCCATCATTCCTATTGAGGTAAAGTGAAAAAATCTCTGTTTTTTATGGGTTTAGAGCCTTTATTTCAGTTGTTACCAGAGAAAACAGCAGAGTCCCGGGGCTCTGTTTTGGACAATCCATGTTTTATTCTCCCCTGATCCTTTCTGTCATACCAGGGTTATATCATAGATATTATTCAGTAGATAAAACCTCAAAATATGGAAATTCATGAAGGAGGAGGGAAGTGGGCCCCCATAACTTGCTGATTCTGGTCAGTGAGAAGCTCCTGAAGGCAAAAGTCTTCCATGAATTCACAACAGAAACATGACATGGAAGGTGCTGTAGTGAAAATCTGCTGCCTCTTAGGATCAGACACAGTCCCTAAACTTCAGGCTCACAGTCTCTACTTCAGCTTTGGTTTTCTGTAGGTGACTTTCAGGGATTAAAAGGTCCACAGAATTAACCAGAAGTTTGGGAGTTCCACGGTCCAGAGTATCTGAAAAGATACAGAAAAGAGGGAAATGCAAAATGTCCGTGTTTGTCCCACGAGGTGCAATATCCACCCACTAAAACTGCCACGGGTGGCAGCAGCTGTATTCTTGCTTTCCAGACATGATGTGCGAGTAAAGGGATCTCCATTAGGGTGGAAAGGGCTGCTGGCTCAGGCATAATCTCAGGATTCCTGCTCCGAAATAACAGATAAGCACTGACCTGTCAGACATTGCATTTGCAACAGCATCTCGGGCTTTTAAATGGAACATGTGAGCCCTGCCCGGGGTCGGGTGAGGAAATGAGCAGAGGGCAGCTCTCAGGGGGCTCCAGGCCCTCTCCAGGTGTCCCATCAGTGGATATTAGGTCGTGGGTCAGCTCACATCTCAGCAGGCCCCCCCAAATGTGAGCACTGCCGTGTTCTCCATACGCCCCGGCACTGGAGCCCCGGGCACTGCAGTGCAGCCCTCAGCACCTCCCGCAGAAATCCATTTACATTTCCTGACCCAGGAAATGAGGTTAACCCCTGCATCCAGCCCCCCATACCACGCCGTGTGTCTCCTACCTTCTTCAGGGGGCGAACGGGTCCCCTTCAGGCTTGTGTCTTCGTGTTATGGGGTCTGCCTTTGGCTGCATCCTTGTTTCTTGGGTCAAAGCTTTGTCCTAGCACATGAAATTGCAGATATTTAATTAACAACTGGAAAAAATGAGCTAAGCTGTCTTAGCAGCTGATGAGGATCTCCAGTCTATTGTCAGATCCTTTTGCTTTCCTAATCCTTTTGCAGTTGTGGCATACTAATACAAAAAGATGTATCCTTTATTATTTCCCCCCAAAACTCTAAATTAACCTTTGGTTTGTTCTTTTTTTGTGGTTGCATCTGTGACCTTCCTAAACTCCCTTCATTATCTTTTTGCTCTGTCCAGCATCCCTTAGACAAACAAGGGAATAGAATGAAAAGCAAAAATTTGGACAGTGCCCCACTTAATTTCCAGTAAATTCAGCCTTTGACATGCTACAGTCAGAGGTGAAAAACATGGTAGGATATTCCCTTTTCTCAAAGCTGCTTTAGGCTGATCACTCTCTGGCTTTAAATGTATGTTGTTTAGATTGCTGCAGCTGGCATTTAAAATAAATATCTTCATGACACAGCCTGCGGGAGTGTCAAAACTCACAAACACTTGGGAATTCTGCGAGGCTTGTGTCCCTGAGCCTCTGTCTCTCAGAGCCCTCACGTGTGGGAATGTGGGGGCTGCAGATCCCTCTCCCTCCGGGGATTTTAGGAGGAGCCCTGGGATGTCAGTGTGGAGCTGCACGTGGTGAATTCGCCCCCAGGCAGCAAAACCCGGGCCTTAAAGGTCTTCCCATTCCCAGGTTCCAGGCATTTTGTCACTAGGCTGGGCCTGGGAGGTGCATGTGTTGGTCCAGTTGGATTTTCACGGCACAGGGAATGGCAGCCCTCCAGACCCACCAGGCCTTTGGATAAAGCACCCAGATCTTCATGGAAACGCTGGTGGTTCCCTTCTGCCAGCCTGGTGCTGCTGATCCTGGAGGCACCAGGAGTTTTCAGTCTCAATTAGCAACATTTTTTCCATGAACAAGCAGGTATTTGCTCTTCCACATAAACAAGACTGCAGAACTACAGCACATCTGTGCATATGCAAGAAAACAGAGCTGATCAAGCAGCAGAAACATTTTTATTTCCTGTCTCGTGGTTTTTCCTTGCGTGCAGTAGCTCCTTTCAAGGACACATCTTACACACACAAAATAAAAAGTCTAAAGAGACAAAAAGAAAGTCAAAAATTGGCAAAATGATTAAATGCCACTTATAATAAGTGGGTGGCTGGGTCAGCAAGTTCTGAAGCCAACATGGGCCAAAATTGCTGCAGAATCTGCATATGGATTTATGTTGGTCTTTCTCCAAGTAATGTGCTGTCACTGAGAAAGAAATGTGACTTTTCTAATGGCCAGCTGCTTCCTTGGAAGAGATTATTTGTCAAATCTGATCCTCAACATTTAGCAAAAAGGAAAAACATGTTGTCCTTCTTTTGAAAATGTTGGGTCTTCAGCAAGCCTGGGAGATTTATAAGGGTTATGTAGGCAATAAATGCCCAGATCCTGAAATGCAGCCAAATCTGGAGCTTCCCACTGTCCAGGGCAGGGTGTGGAGAAGGGCGTGTCCATCTGGAAATGGGAGGATCCTCCCAGGAAAGGAGGGAATAACCTTATAAACTTCTAAACTCCCGAAGATAAAGCAGTAATAGTCACATTTGCAGCTTTTTGTCCTGTTCAAAGGATGTAAAACCTCCTCTGCGGCCTCAACCGCTCAGCTGGATGTGTGTTTATTGTGTGTGTGACAGCAGAAGCCTTGGTGGTGCAGTAAAGGCACCACCAGGAACAGCCACTCCGTAAAGCTGTGCTCTCAGCTGCAGGAAAATTCTTGTAATGGAAGGGATTTCGAGGTGCCCACTGAAAGATGTGTTCTCTTTGTTCACTTCTGAGAAAACCCGGCAGCCTTCCTTCTCCTGGCATCTTCACAGCCAGGACTCCTGGCCACATCCTGGAGTTGAGGCAGCCCTGACCCCTCCTCTTCCCCAGGAATCAGGGCGGCCCAAAAAGCCAGGGGAGCAGAGAGGGAATGTGGCTATCAGAGAGATGTGGAGGGGAACTGTCAGCTCTGAGATTGTTTTTATTTAGGGGGTTTTGGGGTTTTTTTTTTCCTTTTTCTGTGGATTGTGTGGAAGGTGCAGCATCATTAAGAAGGAGATCAAAGAGAATGACGAGATGTGTGAGTGACAAGGAGTCCAGAGGAGGCCACACAGGTGCTGAGGGGTCTGGAGCACCCCTCTCACGAGGAGACACTGCAGGAGCTGGGAAAGGCAGGCACGCTTGTGTGTTTGTGTGTTGGTGGTCTGCACACACACCACACGCTCGTGTTGCCGAGTGCATGCAGGGGCTGGCAAGCAGATTAATACGTTTATGGCAACCACGTGGCTGCTCAGCTCTTGTTGAGCTGAGATTTGCTGCAGTGAGTGCGCCGTGGAGCTGCAGCAGCTGGTGGGGCAGAAAGGGCTTTACCACTGAGGGAAGCTGAAATCAAAATGTTAAATAATTACAACCTCTTGCAGTCACACACTCTGCAGAACAAAGTTCTGACAGCAACATGTTGTTCTTTTCTTCCCTGATTTGCATCCTGAAGAGTCTGGGTTATTCCCTGGGATACAGCAACCTGCTGTGCTTTGTGTTCCACCTCCTGCCTTGTCAGACGGGGTGTTCCTGTGAGCCTCTGTGCCCAGCTCAAA
>WBMZ01007897.1:0-14424 GCA_013400975.1 Atrichornis clamosus | reverse complement strand
CGGGGCCGGGGCAGGGGCAGGGGGAGGCGGGCGCGGAGCGGCGGGACCCGCGGGTGCGGTGCTGCTCGCGGCGCGGGCTGGACGCGGTGCTGGAGCTGTGCGCGCCCTTCGTGCGGGCCCTGGCGGAGGGACAGCCCGGCGAGGCCGCCGCCGAGGGAGATGCGCTCTGGGTGAGCGGCGAGCGGGAACGCCCGGCGCTGCCGCGGCTCGCCCTGTGCCGGCACAGAGCCCAGCGGGCCCCGGTGTCAGCGGTCGNTGGGGGACGGTGTGCCCCGGGGTTGGGGGACGGTGTGCCCCGGGGTGGGCCCCGGGCAGGGCGGTGAGGCCGGAGCGGCCCTTCCCGCGTCCCGGATGGATGGATGGATTCTCAGCCTCTGCCGTGTCTTGCAGAACTTCGAGACAGCCGTGCGGGAGAACGTCACCATTAACGGGCAGCCCTGGGAGGAGGCTTCGGGTGACTCCCGGCTGCAGAGCGGTAGGCGACCGTTCCCATTCCTTCCCTGATTGATGCGGTTGTTTTGGTTTGGTTTTGCCCCGAGGCAAGGGTCCGATTGAAAGGGGAGGTTCTGACTTGATGTAAAGAAGTAGAAATTCGCTCCTAGGATAACTTAGCATTGGAAAAGGCCGTTCAGAGAGCTTGTTTCCAACACTGGAGGCCTCCAAAAACCAATTGGACAGAAGCGTTCTGAACAACCTGGTTTGCAATGGGCGTTGACCCTACTGTGAGCAGGAGGCTCTGGAGGGCCCTTCCAGCCTTAGTGTTGGGGGCAGTGTCCAAGATCTCTTCCTATCAGGAGACCCTCGGAAACTGTCTGTTGCTGCTATTTAATATACAAATTAGGTGTTGAAAATTATTGCTCTATGAATATATCTATAGGTATATGTAATTTGATGCAATATGTTTATAATTACTGTCTTTTCAATAGAAGTGATGGAGATTCTTAGTAGTCTGATGTCCAAAGAAAATTTCGGTGCGATTTATTTGCTCACCTATCTTGACATTAGATGTTCTTTGCCTGCAACTTGATGCTTTTTACAGTTAAACAAAGTTGAAAATACATGTACATTCAATTATGGAGAAAGAGGTTCTTGAACTGTTTTTTGGTCGGGAAGCTCTGAGCAAACATGGGCTCTGAGCAACCTGATCTAGTTGAAGATGTCCCCACTCACTGCAGGGGCCTTGTACTAGATCACATTTAAAGGTTCCTTCCAACCCAGACTGTTCTCTGATTCTGTGAAGTTTCTGCAGTTGTAATTCTAGAATGATGGAACTCCAACTCCTTTGACTGCAAGGTCAAAAGTGCACTGATCTCAGGATGCAGCATGCTAAACTGAGACATTGTCATCTGCCCACAGCTGGCATAAAGCAGGTGTAAGGGCTGTATTGTGCTTTTTGATTTGATGCGGATTTACTCGTGCCTGTTTCTGAACCAGTTTGAATCTCTTAAGAGATCTGGCATTTTGTGCCTTCCACGTTTATGTTGACCAGTTCAAGTCTTTCCTGTCTATACTTAAATGATTTCATGGTGATCCTAAAACAAACAACCAAAACAAACCCACAAACTTCGAAAACTTGATTTTGTCTTTCTGAGGTTTACAATCACCTGATTCTGCACAGTGACCAGAGAGGGTGCTCAAAATCCATTCTTTACCACTAGATTGAAAACATTGCATGGCTTGCAAGTTGTACTGAACACAGTAGTGGGAACAGTGAATTTAAATGCTAAGGAGTTTGCAAAATTAAATTTAAAAATAAAAAAGCAAGGATACCGTCAACTTTTCAAATCTCCACTGGTGGAGGAAAAATATAGAAGCATGCAGATGAAAGAATTTAGAAGTGTGCACAGCCTTTCAGTTACACACAGCAAGAATATAAGATTGAGCAATTCATCCTGCTTTCTTCTATAACTCCTAATTTTTTGCAATTTGTAATTATGGTGTGTGGTGGCAGGAAAGTGCAGGCATTTACTTGTCTAAATTTTGAGACCAGTTGTAAAATAATGTGTTAAGCTTTTAAAATTTTAAAACAGATTAAATTGTAATCTTAGAGAAGCTAAGTACTTTTAGTAGAGTAGCAGTAGTAAAAACACAGTTCAGAGCTGGAAAGATGTTCTAGGTATTTAGTCTGACCCTGCCATTGGTAAAAAAGAATATATGAAAGTTAGCTCCTGCCACATACTCTCTTGGGCCTCAAGTGTTGAAAGCAGTCATGTTTGGGTTTTTTGCAAACTTGTTGTCACCAGTATTTGCAGACATTGTCAGGATGCAGAGTATTCCCAGGAAGTGTGTTTCATTAAGGTGATATTGTATATTGTCCTGTTAAACTGCATATTTTGCTCTACGTGATATAAAATCAGTTAAGCTTCAGCCTGCTGTTTGCACAGTTGGAGTTGTTTAACGCTTGTAAATCACACAAAGAAACTATTTTTCTTGCTGCATCTTGCATTGCTTTGCTTCAGTTGAGAAACATCTCAAAAGATAGCCATTGCTTTGTAAGACTTTCTTCATAGATTCGGAGTTCATAGAGAAATAAATTTTTAATTTTTTTCCTGGATGGTTCTCTGCCTCCCTCCTCCCCAGCTCATTTTCTTTAAAATAACTGGCCAACACCAAGTTATGCTCCAATTTCTGTATTGTCTTAGCAAGGAGATTCAAAACATAGTTACCTCTATGTTGATAATCATGTATGATTTTTCATTAGAGATCTAAAGTTTCTTTTTCCTGATAACTTTGTCTCAAATTAAAAAGAAAATTATATGAGAATTCCTGCGATAACTCTGTGTGTTTGTCACTTTTAGGTTCCAACATTAAAATTCTTGAGGATCAATTTGATGAATTAATAGTAGAGACAGCAACAAAGCGTAAACAGTGGCCTAAAAAGATCCTGGTGCATGCTATCCAAACCATGAAAGCAGAGCAAGAGATGTTGGTGAGTAAACTAAGACTTTCAGAAAACCTTTGCATATAGTAGCTGCTGACCATGAAGAAATTAATCATCCAGTGTTGACCTTTAAGGGCCTTCCTGTGGTTGTTTTGGTTTCTTTGTCATGTAACGAAATTGGTTTGGTGCATTAATTGGTTCTGTTGGTAAGTTAGGTGTTGCTACAAAGCATTGTGACTGTGCCTGAACCGGGTCTGTGGCACAAAGTCACCCGAGCAGATTGTTTGGACGTGGGGACTCATGGTTTACAAGCCAGTAGGCACCTGTTTGTCTGGTCACATCCGAGGTTCTGAAGTCCTTGCCCAAAGGCTGGTTGAGATACTAAATGTTACACTATGTGCAGATAGATAGTATCATGTGCACTGAAGGACTGTTAAAAAAAATGTCAGTGACTTCCTAACGGAAGTTAGGGCTTTGGAGCTGGTAACTACATTGAGTAAGTACTTCCAGTAAAGCATGAAAAAATCCACACACATTGTGGATTAATGAATCAGTGCAGTAATTTCTGTGGGGTTTTTGACACTCAGTGTAAAGGAATTACTGGCATTAAACAACCCGGTCATGCCCTTAGTTGCTTGATTTCTTCCCTGCAGTTACATTAGGCCTGCCTTTTGCTTACCTCCTGATTAGTTAGGATTCCTTTACCCAAAAACGAGGACAAGAGGCAGAGTCAAACACTGCTACAAGTTGCCTGTGAGAAAAGTAGAGAGATTCATGGAGATACTCAAATCTTGACTGGATGAGACTGAGCAACCTGCTCTAGTTGGCCCTCCTTTCAGTAAGGTGTTCAGAGCCCCTTTCCAACTTCAGCTGTTCTATACTAAAGAAGACAGGGGTTTTTTTAGAAAGTTGTTTCAGAGCCTGCATTGCATTTCTGAGGACTAAAATTGACAAACATTAACATTCTAGGTTAGCCAGGCAGAGATGATTTGCAGTAAGGAAAAGTGCATGGGTACATATTGGTCTTAAACCTGAGATATTTTCTAACATACATTGTGTTTTGTGATCTCTCTGTTTCATCAGTATGTCAAGTATGTAGAACAAACAAACAAAATCAATTAAAATAAAATATGCTATTGCATGACACCGAGATTTAACAAAACCTTTTAATCTTTCTGCAAAAGGAAATGTGCTACCTGAGTCCCACAGTGGATTAGTTTTTTAGAATGCCTCTTGTGCTGCCATTTTTCTCTTGCTGATCTCTTCACAGTTTACACCACCACAACTAGATGACTATTTTTCTTCAAAATGTCTGCAAAATGTAGAAAGCTTAGTTTATCTCTGTAAGAATAAATAGATGTAAGAAATATATATATATGTAAATATATGTATGAAATATGCAAAGCTTAGTTTATCTCTGTAAATGAAGTGTCTTTTTTTTCTTTGCTGTCTCAGCTGCTTCTGCAAAGGTACTAGTGGTTTTTCTGCTTTTGGTTGAGGATTTCTTGTGTTCTTTCTTGACCCTAGCTAATCCTGTGATGCTTCTGAGGCATAAAGAGCAGCCATGAAGATGTGATTTATCTTAAGAGAGCCACTCATTTATTGTGGTGATCTCCCTGTAATTGGCAAAGCAAGAGATCATCCTGTGGGTTTTCAATCAATATGTTCTGTAGTGTTTGAGGCTCATGCAAGCAATGTTTGTTCTTCAGCTTGGAGCTGTTCCTGTAAACAAGATGTATGAAATGTGAAAAAATTTCTCTGGCAAAACTACAGGGAGGAATAGTTAGCTTTCCTCCTACTTGCTTTTGCTTGAAAAGGGTTGAGGGACAGCTCCTGAAGTAGAAAACACAAACTTGCAGATGATATAACTTGTGTTCCCATGTCTTTGCTTTGTTTCTTTCTTCCCTGTTAGTTACTCCTAATCCCACCTTTTACATAACTAAATATTGTTTGTATTCATTTATTATTAGTTTACTTCATGTCTCAGTTATTGGATGTCAGGTCACAAGACTCACAGTTCGTGAAGCAGAGTGTTCTCACTTCTGCATAAGTAATTGCAGGGCTAGAATGTAGTTGTTTAAGTAGTTTTCTTTTTCTTAGGTTTTTGTATTAATGTACCCTTCGTTGGAATTTGTGCCTCTGTGAAAGCATGCTGGTTTTGTGAATGGCTGCTTAGAAGCTGGAGCAGCTCTTTTTCCTCAGTTGTGCAGCAGGTGGCAATGCTTCTTCCAAAATGCCTGGATGTCAGTTCTCACACTTTAATAATTAGAATTCTGCAAACTAAAGCAGATTCTGGAGATGTGTTTACAGTGAACTTAACTGTATTAACCAGAATACTGTTTTTAGTAACTAAGTATCTATAAACTGTACTTCTAATACATTCTTGATCTAAATAATTCCACCACCATCTCCATTATTCTGACTGCTATATATATATTAGATACCTATTAAACCAGAAGATTATTTCACACCTTTTCTTTTCTTTTTTTTTTTTTTTTTTGATTATGAAGAAGCTCTACCAGCCTGTTGTAAAACCAGAAGAGATAAGATCTCCGCCTTCTCAAGGTAAAGATTTTGTGGGGAGGGCAGCTGTACTGAGGAAACACTGCCTACTTACTGGCTAGCTGTAAATGTTATAGAAGTTTTCTTTCTTTAAGCTTGCTTAAAATTATTGACTGTTTGAATAATTCAATAGCTAGAAGTTTGTCATAAGTGAATATGTTGTCGCCTCAGTTTTATTATGTCCATTTCTCTTGTTCTGAGTGCTGTCTGCAGGTGGGCTCTGTTCTTAAAGGCAAAAGCTGGCCACCCTCTGTGTGTGTATTGGGGAGAAATTGTCACTGAGCTACCCCCAGTAGGTTTCCTTACTTCTTTCCCTCACCACTGGTGGAGGCTAGGTGGGGAACTGGATGGATCACTGACATTATGCTTTGGCCATTCTTGTGTTCCTGTTACATGAATACTAGAAGTGCTTCAACCTCTCTTCCTAATCAGTCAGCTTCTTCAGGGAGTTGAAAGCTGTTGTGTAGGACTCAGTGATGGCAGTGTTGACTCTCCTAACCTGCAAAGCAGGACAGAGATTTTATCCTACCTGTGTCACTTGTAAGGGTTGATGAAGGAACAGAACTGCAAACAACATTGTAAGTTTGCTGCATGCTTTGAAAAGATGCCTTCTACAAACTGCTTGGAACGAGGTGGAAGATTTTGCAGTGGGTGATTGAGATGTGCTCTCCTGTGGCTGACCATATGAAATGGAAAGTTTTGTGTTGCCTGTTCTAAAGTATTGAAAAATGCCAGAATATACCAGTGCAGTTCTGCTTTGAAAAGAAAGGTGGCTACAGAACCCTCACAGTGGGTTACTGCACATGATGCAAAGCTGGTCTAACAAGCAGTGGTGCTAAAAGTATGATGAGCTGAGCTTAATCTTCAGTTGTCATCCTGCTGATATAACTTCATTCTAAGCATCATTTCCTCTTTGTAAATGGGAGACATTGCTTCCAGAAGTGCCAGCCTGTGCAGCAAAGCAGATAGTAGAAGCAACAGAGTGTCACTTCATATCTGGGTTCCTTTTGGTTTCTGGTGTCCAGATCCAGGCTTTTCTGGTGTGAATCGACTTCTTGCAAGTTAGTAACAGCTTGCACTAGGGTATTGCCTTTTTCGGTTTGGTAATAGCAAAGTTGTAGCAAAGATAGCATGGAGTTTGTGCTGAATTTTAGTATTATATAGTCTTTGGGAAGTTTATGTATCCCAGTTTAGCAAGTACAGTGGCCAGAAACCAAAAATGTTTAGATTACTCAATACCTTTCATTTCCTTTTTTCATTTCCCTATGTTTTGGAAAGCCTTGAACACTGAGGAATGTAATGCCATCTATGTCAAGCTGAACTCCTGCAGGCAAATTTCATTTAATTGTGTGTCAGTCTTCCTGTATAATAATCCAAATAATTATTCCTACTTTTACGTAACTCCTTCCTTGCCATTTCATAAGGTCACCAGTCTTCTCATCCCAATGCTCTACTGTAAGAATGCTTCATTATGGACATATCCTTCTTTTAGAGAATGTCCATCCATAGGCCTTTGTGTATTTAAAGAGGCTGCTGTTGGACTGTTCATTCTTCAAAACTGAATGATGGTACATTTTAGTGTCCATGTTCATATAGGGATCATGTGTTCCTAAACCAGGTCTGGTCAGCACATTGGACACATGGACAGTTTAACAAACACCATCTCCTGCAGCTTACCACGTTTCAGTAGGGAATCACTGTAACCCTGGGCTAGAATGCAGTGACTGACTTCAATTATCTTCAGCAGCACTGATAAGACTGACTTCAAAACAGAATGCTTTGTGCTTAACCCTGACAGGGTTTAGGGTTGTGTGCACTGACACTGTGTCCTGCTGCAGGCACTGGTGAAACCCTACAGAAAACTAATAGCAATGGAGGTGAGGCTGCTCAGTTCCCAGAAGCATGCTAGTCTCCTCTTTTTAAGTTTTATGGATGGTGGAGAACACACAAAATGGTTTCATAATAGCCTAGAGTTCAACTCTTGACTAAACAATTAATGATGATCTTGTCATATTGCTGCTGCAGTCAAGTATATTCTATATTCCCCCTAGTGTTCTGCAGCTGCTGCCTGCTTCAGTTTTCCTGAAAGCTGCTTTTTGTTTCTTTCCTTATTATCACAGCAGAATTAATGCAGTTCATGTTGTTTATACTTGGTTCTTTTAGGTGTTAATGCTTGGTTAGTTAAGCCAGAAGAAAACAAAGTAGCCTTTATTGTAAAAACCAGCTTGTTGGAGACATGAGATTATTTATTTCCTATGCTTAAAATGGGTTTCCTTCGTCTCATTTTCTCCAGAATTGTGTTTATTTTCCATGTTTCCTGTGGTTTTTATCAAATGTAATATGAGCTTAAAAGTTTTGAAAACAAATCTTTTTGTATCATTATTTCTTTACAACTGTTCTTTTATGTCAAACACTGGCTTTGTATTTTCTGAGTGAGAACTTTGTGGCTTGCTATAGTTGAGACTGCTAGATAATACTGCATTTTGAGTGATAAAGAATAATACTAGTAAGATAAACCATACCAGCTGTCACCCTCAGTACTATAATGAAAGGGATGTGCTGCAGGTTTAGGTTTTATACAGGGACTTTACTGCTTTTCTGTCCGATTTCTGACAGTGAGTAGTGGGGGAGGGAGTTAAGTTTCGGAAGTTGATTTGGACTCTATGTCTCTCCATAGATGCTTACATCGCAGATCTGAAGCAGATGACAGAAGTGACATCCAAACAGATCAGCAAAGCAATGACGGTGAGACCTCTGTGTGCTCCAGGAGAATATGTTTTTATCTTCTTGATCTGGTAATATGTCACAAAACAGGAGTTCTAACTCATCTTCCTTACAGTTTAGTACAAAAAAGCCTGTGTGTGTACTTTGGAAGCAGGTACAACTGCTGAAATTGTGTCTGTAAAGCTTTCCCCCTCACATGGTAGTAAGGAAGATTACCCTGTGGCTGTAGGAAATGCTTTTTATGGAGATTTTGGAACTGGAAGCATCAGGAAAATAGAACATCTTTTGAGACCTGTACAACTTCATATGGAGTATGACATTTATTACTTCAGTACCTGCTTAGGCATTGACTGTGGTGTTCCGTGATACTTCCTCAGCTTAGAGATGTCATGAGGGAACACTTAAACTTGGCGTTCTCTTTGCATGGCTTCTGAGGCAGACTCCTCACTACGGGGGTGGTAGCTCTGTGTTCCCAACCTTCACCCGCCCTCCTAAGCATCATCTCTGCAGACACTGAAGCTTTTGTGCCTGTCAGAGTCTAATTAGCATATTGCATTCATTGCAACCATTACTTTTCCCACCTAACTTGAGATCCTTGGATTTGTTTTTGTAGTCTCTTCCAGCGCTCATAGAAAGAGCAGAAGGTTTTTCGCAAGTGTTAAGTTGGCAACCAACCTTGGAACTCTGCAAGGTGCGGCAAGAAATCTATGCTGGTTGCAAGGCGAAGGAGGAAAATAATGTCCAAAGCTTTGTACCACCAGGAGAAGTCACACCAACAGAAACTGTTACCAGTAAAAATCCTTATGTTTTGCTAAAAAGAAGGAAAGCTGCAGATTCACCTGAAAGAAGGCGCTACCCACTGCGACGGAGGAAGATTACACTTAGTGCATGAATTTCTCATTTTGTATTTTCGGATTGGAATCTCAGTTGTACTTTTGTTCTGTGTGTTCCACCTTTTTTCTTAGAACTCATCTCCCCGCAGTGCTATACGTGGGAGCTTCCTTAATTAGCCTTTGAACTTTTTAAATATTTCTATTTTTACTGTCGTGCTGATGGCATATGAAAGCCTACGCATATCAGAAGCGTTCAATATCCAGCAAGCGTGTTTGCCATTTAATTCATTTTTTGCTCTTATATTGCAGCACTTAACTTGAGTCCTTGTGCTTCTCAGAGTTCGTATGCATGCTTTATGTATGTGAGCAGTCTTTTAGGAAACCACTAACTGCTCATTTACATTCAGCATGTCTCTAAAGAGGTTGAAGAATGTCTAGTTCTCATAACGCACCTTCATTAATAACTGAGTCAGGTGAATGAATTCACACTGGAGCATATTGAAAACACCGGATTTGATGTAATGTTAGAGTTTTAAGAAAATCCATGCACAAATGTGACATTGGTCCCTGCTATTCTACCTTTCCTAAATGTAGGTCAGCTGGGCTTATTTATAGTCACGTTAGTTTAAACTTGGATTTTTAGTAATTGTATGTATTTACTTGCAGTGTGCTCTTCTGAACAGGAATGCAACCATCAACATCTTAGGGTCCGATATTTCATTTCATGTAATCCAATTATGCAGCCTGGGGGTTTCCTGGACAATATTTCTGCACATTACAGGATCTTGGCTTGGGTCATGTTTGCATTTGTGTTGTTTGACTGAACTTTAAAGGATCAGTACAGGCTGCCAGTAAATGGTATTCACTTGAGCTAGCTTACTTTTGTTTTCTTTACTCATTAGTACCTAGAGGATTGCACAGTATACTAAATTGAGCATTGTGCCTTAGCCATTCATAACGTTTTCTGGTTTATGGTTGCATGTGCTTGCAGTAAATACTCATGTCTAATATGTAATGTATTTCTTACACAGGAAGTGGAGGGGGTTTTTAGAAGCTTAATTAATGAAATACTTGGTGCTAAGAAGACAGGTCCAACCTAATGTCTAAGAGACTGAGAATTCTCAAGAAAGCGTGACAGATTTTAGCATCATTTATTTTGTAAAAGTGAGCATCTGTACTGAGACTTTGTATATGTAATCGTATGTAAATACTTTTCTTGTCATTCTTGTATATACAAATGTGTGTTTTTATACGAAGTAAATTAAATTGATTAAGGAAGATCAAAGTTTCAGATAATATTGTCAGTTCTAATCCTTGACTAGATGGTGACTGAGCAGTGAGCCTACTTCAGAAGACATCTGTGTTAAATTTTGGCTTGAGTAACTGAAGTAGTGCCATTTACTGCCTTTGAACTCACAACTGTTATTAATCTCAGGGCTACAAAGCTTCTAATGTAAGAGAGGACAGGATGTGAGAGGGACTGGAGCTGCAAAGCTGTGGAACGTGTGGCTGAGACGGCTTCTCACACAGCAACTTGCTATTTTGAGTGCCCGTGCTCTGTGCAGCGTTGAAAATCCCCACTATGGTTTTCTTCACAGAGATCCTTGGTGTTGCTGGACTAAGGTGAGCCCTGCAAGATTTTGCATGGCTACTACTACAGTATTTGGACATTGTTAGTAGGAAGATTCTCTGTACTTCTCTGCAAATGATAGGCAAGTACAGCAAATAGCTAGGAATAGGTGTATTTCTTTGAAGAAGTCACAAATGGCTGGGGTAGGACAAATGCCTTAAGAAATAAGATGGGAAAGCATTGTGATTTAAGACTTAATAAATAAATTAATAGATTCACACTACAGTGCACATTTTTGTTCAGAGACTAGGGTTGTTTAGAGACTGCACAGGATTTGAAGTAAGTGGGAATGGATGCCCTGAGCTAGAGCAGTCAGGATTTGTTCCGTGGCCCTTATTTCAACTGCAACTGAGTGGAAAAAGAAAACAAATGCATCTGGAAAGGCTGGCCAAATTAATTGTGTATAGAAAGATAAAGCAATCAGGATTCCGAGTGCGGCATATAAACTAGAAGTTTTAAAGTTTCTGATAGCTACTTTTGGCCAAGCAGCACTGGAAGAGGTCAGAGGATCTCCCTTTTAATGCAGGTTCTGTGATGAGCTAAACTCAACACTTGAATGTTCAGTTTTTCAAATGGTTATTAAAAATTTCTACAGCCAGTGATACCTGCAACTAACTATTCTTCCCATTGACAGAAATACATATAACTCTAGTTTTTCCCATTCCAGTAGCCTTTTGTCCTTCAGTTAACTTTTCATAGGAATTGGCAGCGTTGCGCAAGATGTCTAATCAGGCTTCTACTGAAATGTCACAACATCCAAACTTCTTATTTTTAACTCGGGACGAATTGGTGTTGCATCAAGAAATGTCTGGTAGTTTGTCTTTATATAGCCTTTGAATTTTGTAAGACAGCTCAACGGTGATGGATGCTTGGGTTCATTTGCAAACTTGAGTTTGAATTTCTTGGCTTTCTGGGGCAAGATGGAACATCTCACTGTTTGTTAGTATGTACTGTCTGCGATGTGCTTATTGCTCACGAGGCTGGGCCGTCCCCAGCCAAGAAGAACTTGCAAATGGGAGCAGTATCCACGCATGCTTTTGCTGTGTGTAGTTTCTAAACAAAGGGGATTACAAATAGTGCTGGAAAGCTCCTCTTCCAGAAATCTTCACATGGACCCTGACATCTGTTTGGAAGCCTGGGCACTCTGAGACCCAGTTCTGACATGTGCTGTTCCCCAGAAGAGCCATGCTGTGCTAAACAGTGATCAGTGACTTTAGTCTGCATGTGTAGGCTGCTTCAGTGCAGACAAAAATCACTGATAAACTGCGAGTATAAAATGTAAGCTCAGCTGACTAGGCTGCTTTCTGGGCTTGTTTTCTCTCCTGCACAGAAATGCTCTAGCCTTTACTGCTGCACTACCTGGAATTACTGTGTAGGCATTTCTACAGATGTACCAGAGATAGCTTTAATACTAAGTAGAAACTTGTTCCCACAAGCAAATTTTGACTTGTCATTTCCTTTGCCATTTATTCTGAACAAGAACAGACTATTCAGGCTCAAGGGGGCTGTCCCCTGGCTTGTCCTGTGCTTGTGTTATCCTGGAGACCTTGTTCTGCAGCTGCTGGGGGTTATTCAGTGAAGTAGATGTTTATTCAGGACTAATAAATTCTTGGTGAGCTGCTCGGGATTTGATGCTGTCAGGTGGCCTGCTTGTGCAGATGCCATTCACAGCAGCATTGCTCCTGGAGCATGGAGTTCAAAGTCCCTGTGTGGAAGGGGACTTTCTTTCCCACTGAGCAGTCTGAAGGGCTGCTGATGTGTTTTTACCACATGGTTCATAGGATTTATTGCAAGAGAACATACCTATTTCCTGAATTCATGAAGATACTGGCTTCTATTCCTGTTTATTTCAGCTGGGCTTAAGCTACAAAGGCAGCAAGAGCCCAGGGCTCTCTTTTTAAGCAATTGTCCCAACTAAGTCTCTGCTCGTGCCCACATATCTACTGCTTTTATTTAACTGCATGAGGTGTAGTTAATGCAGCATTGGACTGTTTCAAAGGAGCAGTTGAGAGCAATTCACCCTCTAATAACTCACGGCTTGGTGGTTAGAGTTGCCTTCCAGGAGATGCTGGTTTGGATTTCCTCAGCTGGAGAATTGCATTGAACCCACACCTTCTGCCATCTCCATGAGCACCCTTTGGTGAACGTCCTGCTCTTGGCACACTAGATGGCAGAGGAAGGGAGAAAGAAGCAAGACTGTTTAAAAATAAAAACCGTGGAATGTCCTGTAAGATGCTTGGGAGACCCAGTGCAGTCTGGAGATGCAGGTGAGGTTAGGGTGTATTGGCGAGGGTATGCATCCATCATTTGTGGTCCCTGTGGCTGTTAGGGTGGGAAGACCCATGGGGACTCACCCCTCTGGGGTCGGAGCAGCTCTGAGAAAGTGCCAAAGCAAATGCATGTGTAGCCTGGAAGATGGAGACACAAGCTGCTTTGAGGTGGAACAGCTGGGAAGAAGCACTTCAAACCAAGGAAGTCCTGCTCAGGTCTTTCAGTCATGGTCCCAGAGCCTACCAGGAAACCTGTGGCAGAGCACAGACCGGTTTGAGTCTTGGACTCCCAGGGAGCATGGTTCTCTCACCTTCAGCATCAACTGTTTGCCAGATCTTCCTGGAAGGATAGACTATATTTACTCAGTTTGCAAACTCTTTAATTTCATCTAAGCTGGATGACTCAAGCTTCTGAGTAAACCAGGAAAATAGGGAAGTATCTGATTTATTGAGATACCTGGGGCTTTATGACTTGCTGCCCTGCAGTTTGGGGGCACATACCCTCCTTGCATGGTCATGTGTTTGCCTCTGTGAGCTGAGCACAGCGAGGAGGGTACATGAGTTACAAATCCTCCTGCACTAGAGCAAGGATGGTGAAGTAGCTTTCGGTGCAAACACCCCCTTTCGGAGCAGAAGGCCAAGGTAATGGTGCAATTAAAATGCAAGGAAGGTTTGCCGAGGGGTGAAAGAAACATGGTTCAGTCTGTTAAAATACTCTCGACAGAATAGTGGAACAGAAAGATTTTTGTCTGCAGCAACTGTGTTTTCAGCAGTCCTTGTCTGGCTTTGCCTTTACAAGAAGTCTGTGGCATTTCCTTATTATTTAAAGGAACGGGGTGAGTAGCGAAAGTGAAAATCGCTTTATCCCAGCACGGATGCCGTGTCCTCACACTCATGACCCCGGGCTGAGTTGGCTGTCCCAAATCTGGAGCTCCCACCGCTTAAGAGAGCCGATGTCGCAGGAGGGATTCGGGCAGGAGCGGCCGGAGGTGAGCCGGAACGGAGATACACGGCGGGGGCACAACCGGCTCTCGCGGGGCAACCTGGCTTCCCGGCACCGCCGCCGGGAGGAAATCTGAGGAGGAGAGAAATTGCGGGGAGTTTATTTCTGCAGGCCAAAGAGCGAGTCGGGCCTCCCGGAGGGACGTCGAGCCCAGCCGGCCCCTGGGGCTGGGGCTCTCCGGGGGATTTTCAGGCAGCTCCTGCCCGGCAGCGCCGTGACCCGGGCTTTCCCCCGGCTGCCGGGGGCTGACTAGAACCGGCGGTCCCGGGGGGCGGACACCCGGGGGAAGGCAGTGCGGGCCGGGGAGTCCGGGTGGTCGCGGGGCTCCTGTTTCCCGGGCGCGGTGCGGCTGCCGGCGGGCGCCATGTGACGGCCATGCGGGCGGCAGCTCCGCCCCGGGCCGCCCCGGCACCTGGCAGCCGGCACCCCCGGCCCGGGGCGGTGCGTCCCCTACCCTGTCCCGCCCCGGCCCGCCCTGCCCTTGTACTCCCTTCCCTCCGCTCCCTCCCACTCCCACCCCC
>WBMZ01007896.1:0-20408 GCA_013400975.1 Atrichornis clamosus | reverse complement strand
TCTGCCTTTCAAACTAAGCCAAGAAGAAAAATGTTGTTGCTCAGTAATTACGGCACCCAGGTTCCAAACTGAATTTCTGAAGGGCCAAGAGAAAATACAGCTAGTGTATTGTACCTCTGGATCCATGTCATAGAAAACACTGAAGAGCCCACGTTGGCTGGAGTTGGGTGGAACATGACCAAAAAAATCAGCTCCTTGAATTTTACTGTCCCAAAATCTATAAGGAAACTGCAAGGCAATCTAGAGAGAGGGGGGGGGGCGGGGGGGAGAGAGAGAGAGAGGGGAGAGAAAGATGTAATTACAGCATTTAATACCACAAAACTCATAACAGGATATGGTCTATGTTCTTCTAATACTTTTTCGTCACTGAGACACACAGTTCTTTCTGAGTGAGTCTCTACAAGGAATATATTGGCCTGTTCTCCAAGAGGGACAGGCAAATAAAAATCCAGTGCTAATCTCATAAATTGCAAATGCACAGACTACCAAATTCACAATGGAATTCATTATGTAAAATGCTCAAGAAATTCAGCAGATTTTTTTGCAAACCTAATGTAGAACTTAAGTCATCTCAATCCTGTGTTTTAAGTTGCTAAATCTTGTCTTTAAATTTCAACATTGTTATTATCCTGTTTCTGGCATTACTCTGTTACTCTTTTGTTCTACATTGTTATAATCCTGTTTCTGGCATTACTGTGTTACTCTTTTGTTCTAAGCACATATCTTACCAGGGAGCTTTTCAGGAGAGACTATGTTATTGCATTGGAAAAAGGGTAGGAGATTTTACACTGGTCAAGTACACAACTTTCAGCATTCTTTGCTAATAGTTCATGAATTTACTAGGTTAAAATGACCTGAAATAAACACTCTTGGGATTCTGGAAGATCCTAGACCATCATCAAGGCTTGTTCAAAATTAGGCACAAAATGTTTAAGGCATGAAATTATTCTGCAAACAATTTCTTTAAAAATGCCATTAAGTTGGGAAATCTAAGAAACAGAAATACACGTGATTCCTGATAACATTTTGCTCTTCTGGGCTACTGTATACAAGTAAAACAAAATGCATAATAAATCCTGAGATATACACTGCAAAAGCAACAGGGACAAAAGAGCCAATGTTTTTATGAAAAGAATATTAAAGATAATATGAAATCACTTACCTTCTCAATGACTCCTGCTCCCAAACTATTAATGGCTTTAATTTTTTTTTCTGACAGTGGAGGATTAAACTGAATGGCATTTTTCTGAAGAAGAGCCAGTGGTACAGTCACTAATACCTGAAAGAAATTGCTACAATAACAACAGTAGCAAAGCCCGAATACTGCACTTAAGCCTCACAGCATCCTCCTAACTGTCTTGGATTAGTCTTGTAGAATGCAGCATAATAACTCACCAGACATTTCTACATTAGTGTCTGGCTTTAGTTCCCACTATGTGTGGGAAACACATCTTACATTCAGGTGAGAACAGATCCCAGAGTTCACTGATTTTAAGTCATAGTCTGTTGAATTGCTTTTATCAGAGCGGCTAACCATGCTACTGATGCTTCCTGTGAATGATAGTCAATGGCTCTCAGATTAACAAAACTGTCTTTTTGAAAGGAGAGATAGATGGTCAGTGTTTTGGTTTGGTTTTAATTCCTTCACAGATCCCTTCTCTTTAAAATACGCTCAGTAACACTGTTGATATCAATCCAATCTTTATCAAGTTTATTTATAATTTTAAAAACTACTAAAATCTAAATTACTCAGCATGAAGAAGGTGGGGATACAGGGAATAAGAGAGACTGAGAAATAGGGGCTGTCAAATCCTGGAAATTTCAACAGGGCAGATTCACATGCTAAATGGGGTAAAGCTGAGCAAGGAATGGAAACATAACATAAATGTCACTTCAAAGACCAGATAAAAATCTATTTCCTCCACATTTTTAGTACTACCCTTTATAGTTCTTAGTTCTTCAAATCAACTCATACTCAAATCTCAAGCACACTACCAAAAATTAGGCTCTAGGACACTCAAATACAGGTCACTAAAATACATGAGTATTCATCTTTTAATGGGGAGAAATTGGACTAAATCATCTTCTGAGAAGAAAAAAGAAAAGGACAAAAAGGACATGTACTGTGTGTTCTCTAAAATTTTTAATCTTGAAGCATATTTGGTACCTTTTGTGTTGTCCACACTGTTCCATCTGCAGTAGTGACCTGCACTTCTTCACCAGAATAGTCAATACTCTGTACCTATTGAAAGACAAATTATTACACTAAAAAATGTACCTATGCAATGCAAATTCCACCAAGAATAACTATTTATAGCATCAGTCTGCAAACTAGAAAGTGAAGAACACAAATTTCCAGAGAAATCCTGAAAGACAAAAAATAGCCTCCATGAAGCTGAAAAAGATGATCATGATTCTAATGAATAAGATCATAATATCATAATATTTAAGTACTGATAGTCCTCAAAGAGAATTTCCAGAAATGCTGAAATTGTCCTCTTGGGGGTTTGTTTTAAAAAACAAATTCAAACAATCATAGGCACAGATTTGCCTGGTCCAAAAGAATACAAATATATGGCTGGCTGTTTCGAAGCAATCCAAGACAGGCACTGCATCAACATTTTCCAGACTCACTGGGAAATTCAGCCGGATGTCCAGCCCTTCTGCCAACTTATCAATCACAGTTGAATATCCCACAGTTAGAAGAGTATGATCTCCAGCAAACTGGGCAAAAAATTCGTTGTGGTCCCATGAGCGTGCAGATACCTGTGGACAGAACATAAGTAGCTGTTTCTACTGGTGAGGGAACATGGGTACTATCAAAAGTTCCACAGTAGCCACCCTAGTCCCTTTTGTAACTGCAAAAAAAAAGTCTATCACCAGAATTTACGGCAATGCTGACAAAATCAAAATACTTACTTAGCTAATGCTACTATATAACATATTACTTGCTCAATTACGAAAAGTCGTAACATGAGTTGGTCACTATCAGGTAATTTATGGTTCTGCTTGGTAGAGAAAACAAGGAAAGTAGTACAAAAATCCATGTGGATTGCAATATATTTATTTCAGTTGTCTGTATCAAGCAAAGTAGTCAGATTTTACAGCTTTAGGTCTTCATACAAAAATGGAAATACCTTATTTTCCAACATGAAGGGGAAATAAGATACAAAAAAAAAAACTTGATGGGATATTTCTGTCACTTTGGAGGTTCTCCCATGATACCTTTCATTGACCTTCTGCCTCAGGCCCTGCAGCCTTATAGTTAGTAAAATAGTGGTATTTACACTAAGCAATTACCACTTAGCAGCGCAAATTCTCAAACTGCTATTCAGATGCCAGTTCCTATCACTGCAGTTGCATTTACTCCATATTTTAATTTTAAAATTGAAGGTAGATTTTTGCATCTTTCTTATTTCCCCCAAATGCTCATGGACTATCAAAACTTGACATGTCCAAGTATTTTCCACTGAGTGCCCTGGTATAGCATTTTCTTGCAGATTTTTGTACATTCTTGTGTGCTTCTCAGTTCAAATTTGTGCATCTGCGTGTATCAGTCAGCTGCCCCACTGCTGTAACACAATTGACCCTAAACATCTTTAAATGTAGCCACAGAACTGAGTAAATAATGCATTGCAAACAAGACCATACTTTGGTATTTCCTGAAGCTGCTGGGTTAAAACTGAAGTTACAAGGGTAGCCAAGTATCACACAGCCAACAGAATACCTAGGAGTAGTGAACTGGGGCCCACTGCCAGGGTGTTGGAACACTTCAGAAGTTAAATACATTTATTCTCAAGATACCTAGCAGGGTAAAGAAATACTTCCGTTTTTAAATACAGAACTGAGAAGCAGAAGTCACACCCAACATTTGAGGAGGAATAACTCTCCTGTCAATCGTACCACCCAGCAATCTCAGCAAAATCCCTACTCCCTACTAACCGTGTACTCTCAACTTCTACATTAAAGAGGATTTCACTGGAAGCACAACAGGAACTTCCATCAGATTACCTAAGTCAGTGCTGGAGTCAGTGTCTCAGTGCTTTCAAAGAACAGGTTAGGGGTGTAGGAATAGTGGGGATAGCTGATTCTTCCTCTAGGGCCATGGAATGGATCAGGTGATTTCCCAATGTTACTTCCAACCTATATTCTGTGGAGCTCAACCACTTCAGAACAAACTGTCAAAACTCACCTGAGAGAGATTGCTGCCACATGCATACTCCAAATTACTGAGATGGAACTGTAGTACTTTTTCTTCCAGCTCACTGAACTGGATACCAGACTCCTGAATAAAGGCTTTATAGATCTCTTGTATTTTTTCTGTGAAAGAACATGTTTAAAATAAGAATATATCACAATTCATTGAAAGTCCTGCTGCATTTCAACATGCTATTCTCTGGATCACAAGATTTTCAAGCTTATTGCTAATTTGTACCAAGATGTTTTTCTTCTCAGATTAAAAAACCCAAACAAAGCTGCAAGATCTTTCCAGTGACAAAGTACAAATTTTTTGTTTAATCATAGGTTTCCCTAGTAAAACGTCATTCAAGAAGGAAATGTACATAGCTTCAAGAAAATAGAGGTTAAAATTATTTAGGGAAAAAAAAAAAGAAACATACTGTGCAACAGCACAACTGAGCTAGCCAGTTGAGACAGGAGAGAAATTAATTGTTTCACTATCATCAATATACAGTTGAAGATATTTCAGGTAAAATACACTTTAAGATAATGGAGGATCCTTGCAAATAAATCGTGATTAATTTTTACAAAATCAAAAGAACTGAGAAATTTGATCTAGAGTCCAATGAAGAACACGGGAGTTACTAATTCTGTCTTACAGAAGTCATGCTGAAGAGATTTGGGAGGCAGACATTTCTGAGCAAGTTTATTTTTTGCTGTTGAGTTTACATGCTGTAAGTGTGGTAGGAGGCGTTACCAATGGAGATGGGACTATTTGTGCCAGCAGAGGCTTTGATTAGGTTCTTTTTTAGGCAGATTAGTCAAAAAGTGTAAGAGTTATGGCTGACTATGCGCTGCTTCAGCCAAAAGCAAGTCCTTTGAACTGCTAGCAAGTAACACTAGTTAGACTGAAAAAGCTACCCCATGAAAATAAGATACTATATCAGAAATTATCTGTTGGATTCAAGGTCAGATGTACAGCCATACACTTCTAAAAATGCCTGATACAAGAGCCAATTTAATATAGAACTCTGTGAACACAGCCAGCATCTTCACTTCGCAATACATTTCTCACTTACCACCAAGAGGAACATCTTGATGTTGGGTTTTATCTTTTCTCCACTCAGAGACAACATCTAGGATGGCATTGAAATGAAAGTCCATACGTTTATCAATAGTGGGATCTGTTATCCTTCCACCTTCCTGGATCAAGTCACATTTCTCCCCTAGTTTGTGCATTTTAATGCCAAGCTTAAGAAAAAGACATTTTATTGCTTTTTTAAGTATGGAAAAAACTACAGCACCTAGCCTGCTCAAAGTTACTAAACGTAAGGTGAATGCCGCAGATGTAAGTGATACTCTTAAAACACATCCACAACTTTAAATAGATTAACTCTTGTTCTCTTCAAACTGGAATATCAACAATCCTTCTGTTTGTTAATTGTCCACAAATGGTTTTTTCCCACTTTTCCATCTTTTCCTTTTTTGGGAATTCACAGAAACCTCCTCTCCAACTTTCCTGTCAGGTTAGGGGCTAGTACAGAGATGTTGAGTCTGGTAACCAAACATGATGAACTAGTCTCCTTTATTTCTACCTCAATTTATTTTCTAAATCACAATTAAAATCAGTTCTTTTCTACAACTTTCTGGTGCTTGAGGGCCCAAACAGTTCCCTGAATTCAGGAACTGACAGGATATTGCTTGCCAGCTACTACCAATTTTATTAAAAACCAAGCATAGAAAGAAGTTATTTGGAATTAAACCTAGTATCTTGCTTTGCTTGTCCAACTTGCATCGAAAACACAACAATGCTAAATCAGGATAAAGATGGTTTTATGTTCTACAGAGTCAGTCCACAGAAAATAGCACAAACATAGTGCTAATTTCTTCCTAAGGACTTGTTACTTAGGGCACACTCCAGTGTTTTTCACATATCCTAACATCTCTCTAGGCTATTGGTCACCTCTGCAGATCTTAAGATACAGTTGTACTTTCAATGAAAAATTACATTAGGTGACCACAAAGGGATGAGTATCCAAAGTGTATCCAGAAGTCATTGTTCCCCACCTCATAAATGAAACACGATTTTTTTGAAAAATTACTTCATGACACTATAGAGTACTAAACAATTAAGACGGCAGGGGCTGGATCTGCACGTGTCAGAGCAAAATCCATACTCAGGTTCCACTTGGAGAAATTCAGATTCCTGCCTCAAAAAAACCGACATCAAACCAGCAAACAGTAACAATTTTAAAAGAAATTGAACCATAGCATGTTTGCATCTGTAGCAGTTGTAGTTGTTAGACATATTAATCTTAACTTGCACAGAATTTAACTAGAAATATCAAGATAGAGCAAAGGCAAGTTCATCACAGAAGCAATAGTCTCCCACGGTAAAGCCTTTCTCAGCCCTGAGGAAGTCTGCTGGGGACCTTTTACGTTACTATTTCTAGAAAAGAGGAACAAAGTGGTTTCTTCTGGTTCTGAAGCTGGAGCCACCTTGGGTTTTTTTAGATAATGTGCCTGAAACCTTCTACAGCCCTTCTCTGTTCCTGACTGTTACCAAAGATAAAATAGCAACATACAGTTTACTTACAACACAGAACAGGGTTTTAATTAAGTCACAAAAAAGGAGTCCCACCCTTACCCAGCCACCAGAACCTGGCTTTAACTACAGTTTTTCACTAGGGATAATCATGACCACTGCAGGGAACCCACTTGCTCACACATTAGTGCCATTGGGTTGTTGACACATCCATTGACGATTTGTGCACCTCTTCCCACGGTGACGCCTGTGAATGTCTTATCGTCCCACACTCGGCCACCAATTCTGTCTTTAGCTTCTAAGATAATGACCTGTGGCAAAATGCAGCTTAGTAAATGGTAAGATTTAATTCTATTAAACATATCTGTTCAACTCCAGAGCAAAGGAGAAAACAAAACACAAAAAACCCCCTGAGCAATCCAGCAATGCTAGCAATCTTAACACTGTACTTTCACTTGTGGATCATTTGTAGTTAATTTATGCATTTAAATCATCTTTTAAAGGTTTCACTTTGGAATATACAAGAAGAAACCCTAACAAAAACAAGCCTTCTTTTTAAAAAAGCTAAAGTCTTATTCAGGAAATCTCAAAATTGGAGTTTAAGGCATGCTACAGGCTATTGAACACAATGATCTGGGTGCAGTGTCTGTACAAAATATATGCTGCATGCTTTGTTGAATTTTAGGTACAAATAAATGCTGTTTTTAAAGAGCAGATTTACTCAGTAAAACCCCAGATTTTACAAATTAACTAGGATTATCTATAAATACATGTTTGTAACAAGAATGTAGGTTTTTTCTTTTTGACGAACAACACTTTCAAAAGATAGAAAGTCTGATTTTTTTAAATAATGGTGTCTAAAGCTTCTTACCTTAATTCCAAAGTTGTGAAGTTGTCGGGCTGCTGCTAATCCCGCTGCACCAGCCCCAACAATAATGACAGATTTCTAAAAAAAATTAAAATATTTAAATAAATAAAAAAGTTAGAACTAAAATAGCAGTTATCATTTCACTCTCATTTTTCTTTTTGCTAAAGTTTAAAATATCTGTAGGTTTCAGAAGTCTAGGCTCTCTCGTCCTCTAAAGTAATCTGTGATAACTTTTAAAGATGACAGTGCATTTAATATAGAAAAAAAAGATCAGTGGTAGCTTTGAAAATAGTTAAAGTTTGTAAGGACTTCCAAAGAAGAGGCCTCAGTTTCTTTTAACAGGAACAGCTGAAGTTATCAGTAACAAAAGTTGGAATTTAACTGAAATTTTCAGACAGGAAACATACTTACCTTGTAATGATGTCAATCACAGATTGGGTTGACCAGTAAAAATTATTTTATAAATTAAAAACAGATAAAAATACACTTTCCAAACATAACTTAGAATTTGTAGGAGGTATTCCATTACAGAATACATTAATTTGGTATGTTTTGGGTGCTGTCTACCAAATTATTAGTCATAAACATGTTCCCTTTTAATTGTAGTTCTGGCAAACCAACATGGAATAGGCGTTTCCTCGCCTATGGAAGCAGAGGTGCATTATAGGGGTAAGCCACAGAAGAACCTAAGCATATTATATACTTTTCACACAGTTTCTGACCATCTGAACAGCTCACAGGAAGCACAAATCCACAGGAATGAAGTCCATAGATTTTAGTGGGAAAAAATCTTTTTGGGGAAGAGTTTAGTGTCTGTAGTTTAAATAACAATTGAAGGCATATGGGAACAGTGTGAAAAACTTGCCATGTGTTAGCTTGTAGATGTAAATTTACCTATCATTCCATCCAGTTATGTAAATGAGGAAAAAAAGCCAGAACCAAGAAAAATATTATATGTGCCATGTAGTTTTATAGCACTAATAATGTAGGGATTTTTACATCTACTCACATTGTGGTATTCCTTAGGAAGAAGGTACTGGTCAGAACTGACTGACAAAATCCCTGTATTAATGAGCCCTTTCCTTGTCATAAAATAAAGTATCCTCTCCATTTCCTGAACACAGCGAATCCGCACAAGCCCCCGAACAATGATATGATGGATACATTTTTGAGGGGTAAGAGCCTCCTGCAAAGGAGAAACAAAGAATAGAAACTGTTGATTTTCTAATATTCATTTTTTCATATGTTTACATCATATTTGAACTGTAAACCAGAGGGTAAAAAATCGTGACTCAGGCTTCGGAGAGCATTTTAAATTTTTGTGGAAATTTGTTGTTAGCCAGCTTTACACAGTAAGGTGACAATTTATTAAGCAAGATTAACATAGAATAAAACCAATGAGTCTACAAGATACTTTCACAAACTTCATGGTGTGTTCCATTAGTACTGAATGGTACTGAAATGGATTCCTGTTTGCAAAATGACTCTACATGGTGGCAATGCTCACAATGGCATTCCAGTAAAATCCATTCCAAAATGGCATTCCAAGGAAAAAAATAATTATTATCCAAAACCTTCACATAGATGTAGACATCCATATCAGAAAGCTTTAGTACATGAAACTTCAGCAGTTCTTCTGAAGACAGTGCTACCGAGTTAGCCTAAGTAAAAAGACAATCATTTCCCTGTCCAAATAAAACCATAAAGTACCCATTAAACACTGTTTAGAAGTTTTCAAGCATCCCTTTAAAAAGTTAATAGCTGGACAGACACCATAGAGTTTTAATATTTTAATGCTCCTGTGCATTAAATCTAAAAAAAAAACCAAACACAAAACCCCAAACAAAACAAAACAAAACAAAACCAAGAAAAACAAACCTCAACCCCAGACACCCCCCCTCAAAACCAGCCAATCTTAGCATGATTTTTCAAAAACATGTGAGCAATTTTTCTGGTGCATAAGGAGACATCCCAGGAGAGCCCAATCCCTAAGAAGGGAGCCCACATCTCAGAAAAGTTGCTATTATTTTTAAAGAAACAAATTAACTATCAGCATCTCCTACCTTGCAGTTTGTGTACCACAAAGCCAAAATCAAATTTCTCAATGCCAAGTACATGGTAGGGTCTCGTGAATATTCTGGGAACTCATAGAGCTCATCCAGTTCCATGACATCCGGCCTCACACAAAGTGCTTTCCCACATTCATTGGGCTGGTAAAAAGGCTGGAAATACTTGTTCATGCCTGCAACTGAATAAAGACACACCAGGAACTAGTCACATTCCATCACATCCTTTTCCCTCTACAACGATCCATTGACCTCTCACAGATAAACAAGTAAGGAAGCCTTCCAGCCTCTAGGCATCTCCAAAATAATTTAATTTATATTGCTCTCTTCTCTCCTTCCTTCTAGGCTATGCATTAATTATTGTCCTACTGCCTCATGGGTATGCCTTGGACCTATCAGAGCTGAAGTTGTGTCAAAGAAACAGTAGTGTTTCATGGCGCTCCAATGCCATTAGAAGTCTGACAAGGAATAGGATCTAAATTTAAGTCTGAGGACTAGCATCACTGTACAGACTCAGGCACTACTCTGAACTCCTTTCTCCTCAACTGCCCAGAGTGGGTAGTAATTAAAAGTAATCATCTTCCACATGCATTATTGGAAGCTCTGTGTAATGAAGTTTTCTGTTAAGCAGATAAATATCTGTTGAACACACAAACAGATTTCTTTTCAGCACCTAAGGAGAGCAAAGCGTGCTAAGACAACACAGAAGCTGAACTTTCCACAAAGCACTCTCTCTGAGATGAGTATGGGAATCCTGAATTGCCTTTCTCCATACCTGACCTATTCTGCAGATCAGCACTCCCAGGCTGTTGCTCTCAGAGCTGTCACTAGCAAAAAAAAAAAAAAAAATCTAAACAGAATCTGAGTGCCTTAAGAAATCAAATTCTTTTCTTCACAGCCCCAAAGATCCACAATATCAAAACTAGCAGAATCCTGGTGTTTTTTGATAAATCTTCATTTCCTTAAGAATGCAAATGGTCTTTAAGTACCCACATGGTAATTTCCTGTTTCTATAAGCAAATGACAGTGGTACACAGAAAGTCTCTGTAGTCTGTGCTTACTCCCTAAAGAAATGCCGAAAGAAATGTATTACCTTTATCTTACAAACAAGCAAATGGCATCAAACAGAGGCAGTCACACAGAGACTGTGTATTAGTGCTGAGAACAGAACCAGGGTTCTGAATCAGGAGAATTATGTGCCTTATAAACTCAACTATAAGACAAAATTTATCACACCTATTTAAGCAACAAAACCCTGCTGATGGCCCTTACCAGTCAAATTAGGCACGCTCTTTAAGTGCTCTAACTTCACAAGGTTGGATTCACCAGGTAATCGATTAGTGCTGGTACAGGATGGACTCATGCCCACGCAGTCTGGATAATATGCAGCTAGAAAGGGAGCTGCCACACTGTCTTTCAGCAAAGGAGGGAGTATGAGCATGGAGTACCACCAATGGTCTGAAACTTCAGCCACTCTCTGGCCAAGCGGAGAAGTGAAGGGAAGAGGGGAGAAGAGAACACGTCAGTACTTTGAAAACGTTGGAAAATGAACCAATTTCCCCCCTCCCTTCAAAACTGAGACTAAAAAGCACTGGAAGTACCATCTCAGAATTGCAAGTCATAAAGACATTTTCTCTCCCTTTTTCCCCTTCCTCAGCCTGACACAGAAAACCTGTAGTATTGATCTCTTCCTCAGAAATAGAGCTGACACTTAACAAACTCCACACCATGTGGAAAGCAAACAAATGAAACTTGCCATAACAACACATCTATGCCTTATCAGGCCCTTTAGAAAACATTTACAGTCACTTATGTATCCAGAAATCTGAACTTAGAAAATTCTACACTAACTGATCAACTTAATTTAGATTCTGCTATTCCCATCAAAGAACTAGAACCCTAAGAAACGCTAATGATTCAGCCTTAATTTACAAGTCAAACATGCATTAGGGAAACAAAGCCACAAAGCTGCTACAAGAGTCAACAATAAGCTTAAACGTGTTCCCTGTGATACAGGTACCTCACGTACACGCATCAACACTGGCTTATTGAACATCAGATTATACAAAATCTGAAATGCAGGGTGACATGATCATTAACTCCTTGAAACACCAACATACATCTTGTGTGTACACTTTGTATTACACAAGGGAGAGGACAGAGGAAACGTGCTTAGATGTTCTCCTGCAGTCTTCAAAAAGAGGAGACTAGCTTGGCTAAAGATAGAAACCACCTGAAAGAAGGAAATTTTAGGATGGGGAATTTTACTTGAAAGCTGGCAACTGAATACTATTTTGCCTGATCAAAAATGAGAATTAGGAGTAAACTTCGAATCACCAGCCACAACTTAAGGACACCATGAACCACTTGAAAGTTAATTGCTATGGTAAGGGAAAAGAAGAGAAAGTTGAGAAAAGGCCCTAGGCTCTGTTGCAAATAGTGCCTGACAGCTTCCTGAGCAAAATGCATAACTACTGACGTAATTGGCAAAAAAAAACAAAATAAAAAAGGAAGAAATGTGCTGTGCTTTAAGAATCTTTTCATATTCTAGGACAAATGAGGGCAAACAGCCACTACTCACCAAGTCCTCAGGCATGGAACACTGGTCTGAGCCCTCAGTCTGAAAAAAAAGTGAATGGTATGAGAGCTATTCTTAAGCTATACAGTAAAAAATAAGTATAAAGCAAAGTAATTTTCTATGGCACAGTTCTCTAAACTAAAACAAGAAAAAAGTGCTTAGTGTTAGCCTTCTGTAGTAGACATGATTGTTTAAAAAAAATATACAGTAATGTATAGGTTAAAAACACAACACACCATAAAGCAAAAGCACCCTAGAAAATGTTTCTCATTTGTTAAATTAGTTTCTACTGATCAGACATTAAAATATACATTCTATTCCATAAAACGGGGTGGAACACTGAAACAAAAAATTAAGAAAAAAATACAGAGTTTTATAGAAAAATTCTGGAAATATCCCACATTTTTCCAAATTTACTCTTCCAATCTAGCCTATAAAAGAGAGCTTCTTTTTTATTTTAAGGGAGATTCTTTATCACAGAGTTTCAAAATTAAATGCTGACCTTTCAGGTTTTCATATGGTCACTATTTTCATGTTATATTTTTTTCATGTTATAAGTGCCATGTAGATTCTATGGCACTTTAAGGACTCTTTCAAATTTCAGGAGTTATCTTCATGCCAAAGCTGAATCTGTTCATGTAAAGCTCCATGACAAACTTGACAGAAATTAGAAAAACCTCACTGAGCTTTTCAAATGCCTTCCTCAATAACGAAGAAAGGCCAAACAAAACTGAAATGAGCCATGTATGTCTATTTTGTACATGCTGATAATCTTTCCACAGCTTCAGAATGAACACTTTTACAACTGACTGTGCAAACGTATTTCAGATACTTCTTTCTTGACATTTCCAGAAAACAAAAAGTTCAAACAGCATGTCGGCCAGTCACCATGCAGCTCTCCATGCCATCAGACTATCATTTTGACATCAGAGACATTAAGCAGCAAACAAGAAAAAATTAATTTCTGCAAACAAGAAATACCAACTTGTTAAGTTTCAATATGAGCAAAACTGTTCTGTGTTACCTTGGTGGAATTGTTCAGCTTCATACCACATCTGTAGGTTTTTGCTATTTGTGGTGTCAGCTGGATTTCCTTTGTCAGCTGACGCCACTTACCACACTCTGGCTTTGTGCACTGCACCTACAAGTCAAAAAACAAACATGTTTTTACTTGTTGCTGTCTGATTACAGATAAGATTAATGCAACTTAAATAACCAATTAGAAAGAAGCGAGACACAAGCAGGTTGTTAAATATAATTGTTAACATCGTTCTCATGTAATCATCAGGCCAGAAGTACAGATCTACAGGAATCTTGTGCCCATCTCCTGCAAGACTGAATCTCTGCACAGAACCTAAGGCCAAAATTCATTCAATGCCCCATTGCTGTGGTGGTTAGTGGACTTTGCAAGCATTACTTCAAAAACATATTCTTCACCATTTAAAGAAAAATCAAAAAAACTCAAACAAAACACCACTACCTCCAAGCTTGCTTCCATTCCTGTCTTTCTTCTGCTCTCTTTACCAGGAAAATACAGCATTTGCTTTTGAAGACTTTCACACTCATACTTTCCCTGCCAAATTTTATTCTACCTGAATGTCACACATCTTAGCTGCTACTTCACCGAAAAGTAACAGAAGGTTGGTCTTTGTGGGGTGTGGAGAAAGTCTCCAACAATGGAGGAGCTGATCAGAATTTTTATCTTGAGCTTTTCCATAATCCTCTAATACTAGGAAAAAACCACAAAAACTCAGCTAACCCGAGTTTCAGCTTGAAAAGCAGAATACCAGAAACACATCAGAACATGACATTCCTATTAAATAAATCACCTTTCATCTTACCCAGTAAGGAAGCTGTTGATCAGCCATAAAGGCTTTTGGACTGGGCTCACTTTTCCCATTACTTGTCCAAGTTCTTTTCCAGGCCGTATATTTCTCATAACCATCTTTATGGCTAAAAACAAAGATAAAATAACAAGTAGTAAGAAAATTGAATATCTAGTTCACTTCAAGCAATAGCAGTTATTCTAAAATTAAACATTTTATGTAAGGGCAGAGAAATAGGTATCTAGAGAGTACTGTATTTTTGTTGTTAAAAGGAGAAAGTCACTGTTCGTATGATAGCAATAAATTGTATTCTGACTATTATGTCCTCTTGCTTAGGAGCACAACTCCTGGTATCTAAGGCCTGGACAGAGCGATGGGTACTGCTGAGCACAAAAGCACACAAAAGTCTTGGTAGAGCTGGATGTAACACCCACTCAAATGGGAGGGACTGTGGAGCTGAAAGCACTCTGTCAGCCTGACAAGAGTTTTCATGGTCACTGAACCGCAGGAGTTAAATCTCCTTACTGATTTATAACTGCTATTTATTATACTCCTTTAGAGAGAGAAGGTCTCCCAAACGCACAATGTAAAGTGAATTTGCTTTATAAAGGAAAATAGATTTACTTAAAACTGTTCTCATAATTTAAAATTTTCTGACATTGTTTTTAAAAAAGACAAAAGCTGTCTAAACTAAAAAGTTTTGTTCACACTCCTCTGTTTAAGTTGATTAGTTCATACAACACCCGCAGTTTTAGCACCAATGTCTAAGTCTCACTCTGACTAAACCAAGCACAGAGGACAAGTCTTTATATTATGTTTATGTACATGCTGTTTCAACAGTTGCCAGTTTTTAATAACCTCTGAAAGAACACAACTTTAATTGGTAAATCTACCTTCGGTAATAGTGGTCAAAACATTCATTGCAGAAGTGTTCCCCACAGGAAAGATGATACCATCTAGATGTATAACCATTTTTAGCACATCTGTAATGCAGAAGACATAGAAATAGTTTTACAATACACTAAAAAAAAGAAGAATCTTTCTACTGACGGTAGCACATTCTAGAATGTGAACAAAATATTCAGAACAAGCCAGGACTTTATGTTACATTCATGAAGGCTGACTTGCACAAGGCACTACAGCCATACAAATAACAATAAGGTCATTTCAATTGTCTCAAACACTTCCAGTTTCCAAACTAAGCAACACCAGATGCAAAGGAGGCAGAGTGTACACAATGTGCAGTTTTACAGTTGATCTGGCTTCCAGCAGCCTCACTCTAACAATGGTCAACTGCGCCTGTCTATAGTACGCTTTAAGCAGTCATTTCCTAAACATGAAATAGGTTTGCTCTTAGAGTAAATATGTGCTGTGACACACTAAGCATTTTGCAGATGTAGGAGATGATAAAGTCCATCTCCACAAGGACTTTACAGTTCCTTTACTTTGTTCCATTTTGTACCAATATTAGTGCAAGGTTGGAAGGGATAATTTAAATTAGCATTTTTCTTGTACATGTGATCAATTAATTCATAAGTCATTACAATGTTCTGTCCCCAGGACAACTGACAAAACTATAAAGGCAAATCTGAACACAAAACAGATGTTGTCTATTTTTTCTCATGAATGGCTTGTGATTTTAACCCAGTGAGACAAAACCCTGAGGAAGCAGTTACACATTCTGGACATTTGTTCTTTATTACTCTCAAAAACAAATATCCATTACAAAGATTATATTCATCAGAAAAAGCAATCATTCTTCACTTAGAAAACTCTCATTAAACTCTGAAATTGTTCAAGATAAATGCACAAGGTAAAAAGCAGTGACCTAAGCTACTAAATCAAATAGCCATGACATGATCTCATCTCAAATAAATAATGTTGAAAGTATGTACTGGGGGGGTGGGAAGGGTGAAAATCAAAATGCTAAAATAACAATTTAAAAAGATGACTAAGCGGTATGCATTGTTTCCTAAATACAAAGGGTAGTATCACCAATGCTGATCTCACAGGTGCTCACTTCCTGGAGAAGTGTCTCAACAACTGCCAAAACACTTGGCTTCCCTACGACAGCATCCAGAATACATTGACTTCCTGCCACCAAAGAACAATCCATGTATATAACTAAATGAAGCACCAAATTAGTTTTATTTCTTTTTCAGTGCTATAAGGAAGGAAAGTTTGTCTCAATTAATCAGGGAGGAAGGAGTGCTACATAACTACAGTGTGCCTACTCCATACTGAGGTCTAACACATTGCCTGTTATAGCTATACCTTGCCAGTATCAAGCATTCAAAACCACCAGGGTAAGAATGCAAAAGAACTTGTGAAACTACACAGAAAGCCATGAACAACTCGAGAACAAAGAGTTCAAATAAGTATGACTGTCTCTCCTAAGACCTAAGGTTAAAATCTCACCTCAGACTGCAAAGCATTCCAATGAAAGAGTGGTAAGGACTTTCTACACTAAATGATGGTTTCATTTTCCATTTTGAAAGCAAATTGAGCTTTCTCAGATTACACTAATATGCTCTCACTTTCATAGAAGCAAGGCATGTTCCAGAGGACACCATTAATTACGTAAATAAGCACATCCTAAAGATATTCAATATCTGAATTAGCAACTTGCACAGGAGAAAGTTATCCACAACAGGAATAACTTGTGACACTTTCCTGGCATCTTAAGACTGCTATTCATAGTATCTTTCAATTCTCCTTCTACATTTAGAAATGAAGGATTTTTTCAGAATACAGCGAGAATCCTAAACTTCACTGCAAGTTTATAAAGTCCATGAAAAATGCAACTAAAAAGCAACAAACCTTTCAGCCGCACTGGCAAAGCAAACAGGACATGTTGCAGTGCATCCAGCTTTTTCACACTTTCTGTATTTCTTTTCTGATGCTTCATCATCATCATCTGCTGCTTCAGCTGCTTTCTTCTTCACCTAATAAAGAAGAGCTGAAATCTGACCAGAAATGGCACAAATGCATCTTCTACAAAGTGGCATTCAGACAATTTTGCAGCTTGTGAGTGGCATCCAACAGTTAAAAAGATCCTAATGAAAATCTTTGTATCCATTGTGAAATAGCTGCAGCATGAAACAGCTGTCAAACTAGGTCAGTTTTTTCTACCACAAAAGAAAAAAAAAAGAAAATCCACCCAAAAAATAACAAAACCAAACCCACAGTAAGACTCGAAATATCATTTAAATCTAAAAATGTCTTGCCTTAGTCTAATTGATGCCACTGAAGAAATTATAAGCAAGGTTTACACTTTAAATCATATTTTAAGCTCCATCACATGTTAATGAGTCAAGCCTCATGCATTCATTCTATTTCTCCTTCAGAAAATCTCTTTGCATACCTACTGATATTAATTAGTGGCAATCCTAGCTATGCCTCAAATAAAATATTAGAGTAGGCTTAGGCATTTTTTTGGATACAAAACTGTATACCAAATGTCTCTTCTGGGCCTCAAAGGTACTTTGTATTATGTTGTCTTATGCCTCTGTCTGTATGGGCAGACAACTTTGTCCACTTGACTGTACAGCAATTGGTGATTGTATTTTTAACACATTAAGTATTTACAGGTTATATTTAGTATTTATATTTCCTGAATATTGTTCACAAAATGAGACACTTGGCCTGCTTATTCACAGAATTAACTCATTCTCCCTCTCTGTGGGTAAGTACTCTAAGGCCTAACTTATCCACAATGAAGCCCGCTTTCTTTACAAATGTCAACAGAACATAAAAAACCAAAGCAAAGTACAAACCCACGTGTTCTTAAATTATTATAAATACCTGTCTTCCAGAACTCCTCACAGGAAGGCTGTCTGGAGACTGATCTGAAGAACATGCCTTTTTTTTCGTCCGTACCCTTCCCGTTGACATTGTATTGTTAGATCTGAAAAAACAGTAGGCAATAGTTAATTAATTTAAATTGCTTGACTTTGCAGAGCTAATCATCTGGGAAGTACAGCGACCCATAGTACTACTTTTGACAGAGTTACCTAGGTAAGAGTCTGTGCAGCATGACTATTAATTCGAGAGGAAAATGGGAATGAGGCATTATGGGAAAGGAACAATACGACTATTTTAAACTAAATTCGGAGTTAAGATTAGATCCCTGAGTACATCTTGACAGGCTGTTCCAGATCAGCATATCCTGGATTTCAATAATCTGATTTGCATTACATGAAGACCTGGACTGGAATTTGGGTTGGCAAAGTGAGCCGGCATCAGCTCAGCGCTGATGCAAGCATTCAAATACCACTCAGAGTAGCACTCGTCCTGCTAACTACTGATTTATTGGCACAAGAGAATTGCACTGTAAAGCACTCTTCCCAACAGTGTACTGAACAGATGTTTAATACCAGGTGAACAACCAGTTCCAAGACTTGCACACTCTCCTATGAAAAAATATCAGATTTTAAAGTCTACACTGCCACTGCGTTGCAGCTATAGGTGACTGGAATATTACAAAATTTTGTTGTTAAGCATTCTATAGGACAAAATAAAAGATTTACGGTACAAGAGTGCTCTGTAGCTGTCCTTGACTGCATTGGTAGAAGCACAGAAGAGCCCACAGTTAACCATGTAAACTGGAAACCACAGAGTGTGAGAAAGTATGCCACAGAAATATGAAAGCATATTTAAAATGATATTATCAAAGGCATTATTTTCACAGGGAGTAAAGTACAAATAAAGTGAACCTAGAGGAAGAAGTAAATCTGAGAGTGCTCTACCACATACAGAAAAGAAGTAGAAATAAATCCCTTGTAGTACAGCACTGCATCATGAATGTTATCTTGTTGTAATAGGGATCAGTTTGCAATTATGATTGAGGGGGTAATATATATGAGACTGCTCAATTCTCCCTGTTTCAGGCTGCATCTTCCTTATTCAAGCTGTCAGCGATGGACAGGGCAGAAGTATCTTCACTCAGAAATTCTGCCAAAAGTAAAGGGAACAGGAACAGAGAGTGGGAATTTTTACGAAATTTCAAATTAAGCTGATGCAAGTCAAGTAAACTGGTGCTTCATTCTCCTCTCGAGATAGAAGAAATTATTTGGGAGAGAAAGAAATCACACGAGGATATGCACATAAGCGAAAAATCAGTTCAAACAATCCAATACAAAATTAAACTTTGTTTCTTGCAAGTATCCCCTCCAATTACGACTAGATAAGAGGTAGGAAAAAAATAATTAAGTCAATCTCTACTTAAAAAAAAAAAAAAAAAAGCATCACCTCACCATAGCTTACCACCGTATGCGGGTAGATGAGGTTGGAGTGTAGAGAAAAGAAAAACAACCAGTTTCATTTACATGAGATTTCCCTAAACTGCTGCATAACACCCCAGAAAATGGTGGCTTTTTTCCCCTAGAGCTTTCCTTCTAGATCTCTATCACCTTAGCTTCTGACGCTTAATAATCTTTCCGACATGCCGTGGGTCTTTACAGTCAGAGGCTTTCAACTACCTTAGTGCTGAGCAAGGCACCAGGTGACTCATTTTGGTGACCATCAGGTGATCACAGTCTGCTGCTGCTGTGAGGCCCTTTATCCAAGAAGGTAAAAGAATATGTGGCTGTTTCATTGCCTACACAGGGGTAGAAAAAGTGTCAGTTATCAATCACTAAGAAGCTTGGTAAAAATATTTCCGATTCAGAGGTCTCCCATTTTGAAAGGCAGAGGCCAGTTGTACAGAGTCACAGACATACTTTTGCTGAAAGCACTCTGGGAGAGGTAAGACGGAGAAAGGGAGAAAGCAGGAAAAAAGATCAGTTTAAGGTCATTGCAGCTGTATGACACTTTGTTCCCACTTCCCCTCACAAACAAAAAATACCCTCCCAAAAACTCACAAATTTTTAAGGAACAAGCAAACATGGCTTACTCTACTAAGCTTTACGTGACTTTGCATCCTATCCTGTAGATGTTATCTTACTGGCTGAGAAAATAAGCCCTTTAAAAGGAGAGAGATATGCCCAAAACACTGTCACATTTGATAACGTTTCATCTGGCTGTAATGCGTGGCCTATATTAGAAAGCTTTGTGAGGTTTACCTGCACAGTTGGCAGCAAGTTTGTCTTTGGGGAAGAAAAAAAAAATGAAAGAAACCACACAAACTGACAGAGACGGAGAGGAAGCGAGAGCAGCCTGATTAACACGGGGAGTGCATACACCTCTAAAACTCAGCCCGAGTAAAGCGCCGGCGCCCAGCCCCGCCGGCTGCGGCTGTGACAGCTGGCAGCTGGCGGCAGGCGGGGGTCCCCAGGGGAAGCCCCGGGGCAGGGCAGCCCCCGCGGCAGGGCCGCCCCGGAGCCAGGCGGGGGCGGTCCCGGGGGTG
>WBMZ01007889.1:0-13176 GCA_013400975.1 Atrichornis clamosus | reverse complement strand
CAGAGGGGTCAGAGCTGGCACCGGCAGAGGGGTCAGTGCTGGCACCGGCAGAGGGGTCAGAGCTGGCACTGGCCCCGGACTGGTTTCCCAGCTGGCTCCGGAGATCCCAGAAGCAGAGGCTGTCTGGAGCACGAGTGCTTTGCTGGCAGCAGCTCCCTGGCAGTGCCGCTCTCTCCTCGCGGGGGGCTCGTGCTGCTCTGCCAGGTGACTCATTTTACAGCTATTTCCAAAATCCAAATAAATGCACCCAGTGGAAATGTCAGCAGCTCCTCTGCTCCGCTGGGTGCTGGAGGCTGACGCTTCCTGGGAGTGGGGGATAATCCTCCAGACTGCCACACACGGGATGCTCTTTTCCATCCTTCCCAGCATTTTTCCCACCAAATCCACCTGATTGTCAGTGCCGGACCTTGTCCTGCCGGCTGGAGCTGGAGGAGAACACAGCCAAGCAGCCGGCAACAATGGGCCCTTCCCCTCTTCTCCCTTCCCATCAGGGAAGGTTCACCTGGAGGTGGGATGTGGCCAGGGCTTGGTCCTGCCCCTCCAGCCGGGATGTTCCTGAGGGAAGGGAGCAGGAGGCAGCACAAGGAAGGGCAGGGTGGGGAGGGGGCAGCAAAAAGAGGTGAGAGAGAAATCAGTACGGGATGTTCAGCTGCACTCCAGTGCAGGGTGCCCTCGTTTCGGAATATTTCGGGAAGTGAAGCACAGAGTGACTTTGAAACCAAAATGAGGAAACAAAAATAAACATTCTGAACGTGTTCCCTAAAGCGGAAAGTGCAGTTTATCACCCCGGCCTGGCTGGCAAAGGGAGTGCTGCCATGGCATGATACACCGGGAAGGCTCCCACTTCCCAACCCCGGCTCCACAGCTCTGCTGCCGGCTTCCCTGAGCCCTTCAGATGTTCCATAAACATCACTCTGTAATTAAGTGCTCACAGGATTTGCAGGCTCTTGGTTTCGTGGTGGGAAACAGCTCCATTAAAGCTCTCAGGGTTTAGCAGGCCGGCCTAACCCAAAGGAATCCTCACCTCCAGGAATACCTGGCCATTCTCCAGGAATACCTGGCCATTCTCCAGGAATACCTGGCCAACCTGGGCTGGCTTGGGCACCTCTTGCCACAGGAGGTGAAGCTGCTCCTGGCTCCTGGTTCTCTGTCCCACTGGGAATGAGCTTTACAGACTCAGGGGGCACTTCTGACCTTCACCGAGGGCCGGGATTTCAGCTCGGCTGCCAGGGATCCGCTCATTCCCAGTGAATCCAGAGCCCGGGAACAGCCGAGCCCCCCTTCCCCTCCTCGTCACAGACCTTCAGCCACTTCCAATGTCACTTCAGCTGAGTAATAAGCAATTATGATTTAATTACTCCAATGCTCTTCAGCAGAATTTTCTGAATAATAACCGTCACTTTTATGGCACCTCATTTGTCCTTTCTGCTCCTCAGCCGGATTTGTCCCGCACTGCCGCGAGCCTCGGCGCTGCCGGACCCGCCGGAGCCGGTCACCTTGCCTGAGCTCCCACCACGCAGGCCTGTGCTGCTCCCAGCACAGGGCTCCTTGGCTCGGCGGGACTGCAGGCACCCGCGCTCCCACCCTGGAAACTCTCAGCTCGCAGAGAACCCGACAAGTGCCGCTAATTCATAAATATTTAACACCCAAATCTGCTGCCTCCTGATAGCTTTTTCCAGAGTTTCTATTCTAATCCATATTCCACCCTCTTCCCCTCCCCACCGGCCCTCCTCGGTTTTTTTCCCTTCCTCTTTGCCGGGCACAAATCCAAGTGCTGAGATGACTGTTTCACTTCCCTGCTGTCATCAGTTGTTTTTATCTTATCTGGCCCGTGGATGCCAGTCAGCAACCCGCTGCGGTCCTTCCAGTCGAGCCCTGACCTCGGCAATCAGCCTCAAGATGTCCTGTAACAAGCAGATACGGTTACTCAACTTGTCCATCAGCACTTCTGCAGGGAGGGGGGAAAAGGGGAAAAAAACCCCCCGAGAAACTCGCGGCAGGAGACGGAGCTGACAGCTCGGGGTGAGGAGCTGCCGGGAGCACAGCGGCTCCTTCCCGGGCAGCTGCTCGGCCGGGCTGCGACGGGAATTTCGTGCTGGATGCGGGGGCTGCACGAGGCTGGACAAGAGTGGGGTCTCGTCCTGTCACTCCAGGCCCTGTCCAAAGTCCCTCTCCAGCTCTCTTGGAGCCCCTTGCCCCCTCTAAGGCCTTTCCCTACTCAAAGCTCTTCTCTTTCCCTGCACCCAGCCCCTCGTCCTTCCCACGTGCCTCAGCCCCTTCCCGCCTCACCTCCAGCATCTCGCAGCACCGATTTCCACAGTTAATTTATCAGTTTAATAATGGCATCATGGAGAAGGGCGAAGCGAGGCCAGCACTGAGCCAGCTCGACTTTATATACATCTCACCCAGAGTAAAAATGTCATGTAAGATTTACTCAACATGCATTTTATCAAAGTGCTCAAGCGCTGAAGTAAAAGGGCTTTTAGTTCCAGCAGATTGAAGGGGGTGGCATGTGGGGAAGGAGGAGAGAACGGATGGATTTGAGCTCTGCCAGAAGCTCTTGTTGCTTTTGCATCAACATCTTTATTTTCCAAGAGAGGATTTAAGACCTTGTTGTGTATAAACAAGCGAGACTGGAGGAACTCGAACGGTGAGGAACTGTAAAAGGTTATTCTGAAAAATGCTCTTAGTCTGCATGAAATAAGATTCTTCCTGGAAACATGACACTGAACATCGAAGGGAGGGGGAGGAATAGCTGTAAAATGGCTCTAGAAAAGGGGTTACAAATTAAATATAATAAAAAGAATCCTTTTGAATGAGATCTTAATTTAACCTCAACATCATGACCATATATTTCAGGAAATTAATCCCTTGGCCTCCAATAAATCCCAAGTATAACACAACCACTTATGGCTCAGCAATGAGCCATTAGTATGGGCTACAGATCCTGCTAAACCACCAGAGCCATTATTTAGGAATGTGCTGAATTCCCGGGGGCTGACGCGGCTCCGCAGCCAGCGGGGCTGGGCTGCCCCGGGCACCGGCCCCGGGAGTCCCCGCACCGGGCCCCGGGGGCCGCCGGAGCCTTTATCCACCCTATCCCACCGCTCCAAGGGCTTCCTGAGCCGGCACCTGCCCCGTGCCCGCGGGGATAACCTGGAGCCGGCTGCCGGCGCCCGCCCAGGGCCGGGTTTGTGCTGCTGCTCCCAGAACACGGTAATCGAGGACAGAAGTGCAAGAGAAAACTTCCTGCGGAGCCTCTCGGAGCTGCTCCGAGCTGCCAGCTTGGCACCGGGAGCTCCTGCATATGCCCCAAGATGAGGAAAGTAACTTCTAATGAGGCGAGAGTGTAACCTTGCTCTGAGAGGGAACATATGCCACCGCAGCTCCCTTGGCACGGGCTCCTGGAGCCGGCTGCTGCCAGGGAATGCTCTTCCCATCCGGGCTGCAGACACTTCGGGACTCTTGAGGAGGAGCACACAGAGCAGGTGAGGAGCACTGAGGCTGTGCAGGAATCACAGGACCTCCTGGAAGAGCTGCTTTGTGTCCGAGGCACCGGGGGAGCAGCCGGATTCCTCCTGGAAACACATCCCTGCAAACCAGAGGGGATAGTGAGGAGCAAGAGGGGATTTGGGTGGTAAAAGGCACCGTTGTAAACAGCAGCCCCCCGCTGTGGTGTCATCCCCAAGGACAGGGACACAATGTCCCCAGCACAGGCTGCAATCAGAGCCAGCACCCTCTCCCCAGCTGTCCTTCCCAGGCAGAAGTGGGAATGTGCCCATTCCGATGGACAGCCCTGCACAGCGCTGGGCTGGAGAGGTTCGAGCTGGAAAATGACATTTTGACAGGGAGGAAAAAACAGTTCCCCATCAGAAAGCGTTTTTGTCAACAGCCGAAGCACAGGGCAAAACTCCAACATTAAATCCCAGAGCATCCCAGGAAACAGTCCTGGGAAAACAGGCACAAGTGCAACTTTTGGTGGGGAATCACAAGCAGACGGGCAGGACCTAAGGGAAGAGATGGAGCTGTGTCAGGGGAGGTTTAGGCTGGATATTAGAAAGAGGTTCTTCCCCAGAGGGTGCTGGGCACTGACCAGGCTCCCCAGGGAATGGGCACGGCCCCAAGGCTGCCAGAGCTCCAGAAGCCTTTGGACAACGCTCCCAGGGACGCACAGGGCGGGATTGCTGGGGCGTCTGTGCAGGGCCAGGGGCTGGACTCGGTGCTGCTATGGGTCCCTCCTAACTCAGGATATTCCAGGATTCCACAGGACCATGCAGTGTCACTCCTCTGCGCCCCAGCAAACCCCATTCACACCCTGCACCCCCTCTGGGCTGCCCCCTTTGATGGGACTCGGTCACCGGCACCCCGACCCCTCCACGTGGAAAATATCCCAAACTTACAGCGGGATCCCCCAGCCGCGGCCGCACCAGGGGCTTCCCACCTGCGAAAGCCGCCTGCGGTGGGAGAAGGTGGGAGCAGGGGGAGCTGCGTTTTCCCACCAAGCAGGCGAGTTCCCCCGCGTGCCCGGCGCGGTTCCCAGGTCGCCGGCGCAGCCGTGCCGGGAGAGTGCTGCGGTTTGGGGCCGAAACGCCGCGCGGGGAACCAGCGCCGAGCAGCAGCCCCGGCACAGCAGCCGGAACAGCGCCGGTCCTGCACATCCCACCGGGAGCCCTGCAACTGATGGGCTTACAAGAGATGAAATATTCAGTAGGATTAAGAATCTGGAGGAGGTGGAAATCAAAGTGAAAAAGAAAACAAGCAAAAACAGCTTAATCTGGCCTTCTAGCGCTAATTGTCACTGGGATTCGGGCTAAAACAAACACAGCCAAACGAGCCGCCCATTCGAAAGGGGAAGGAAGCGGGCGAAGCCGATTCCCATCGCATCGAAAGCAGCAGCGTTTCATCAGCCCCGTCCGCTGCCCTCCCTGAGACCTCCCCGGGAGCGGCTGCCCAGCTGGAGCCCCCGTCCCCGGAGAAACAACCCGAGGTGTCACTCAGGGGGGGACAAGGCGGGGGTGGGTCACAGGCTGGTGATCCTGGAGGGCTTTTCCCAGGCCGGTGATGCTGTGACATCCTCCTGCGTGGGCAGGGGTGTGTTGAGCACCACAAACACCCCCAAGCCCCACCAGAGCAGCCCCCGGGCCCTGCAGACCCCTCTCCTGGCTCGCAGGGCAAGCAGAGCCCGGCGCCTGCCGGGGCTGAGGCTCACAGAGACAGATTCTCTCCCAGCCCCAGCTCAGTTATCCAACACTGCAATTTAAGTTGACAATTACATGGTAACCGACTTGCACACAAAAAGAGGCTCTGGAAGTATTCCCAGAATACAGAAGTCTGACAGTATCCACCCAATTTGTTGCAACAACAAAGAATACTGGAATATGTCCTTTCATTTGGCAGAGGACTCTTTTATTTTTTAAGGCTAGGTGGAGAAATTTAGCCTGCTATTTAGGGAGCGTGTTGTGCCTTGAGAGTGACAAGCCAAGAGTTTCACTGGAAAGCCAAACACAAATTGCATCCTGCCACCCAAGGAAGGAAACTGCACCAAGGAAAGAAATCAGTGGGATGCATCTGCTGTGGGGGGGCTGTGGCTTGGGAAGGTGGAAGGGGGGCCTTATAGAGCTCCATGATATGTCCTCCCTCTACGGGGCAGCTCCAGGAAAAACAGCATCCCAGCTGGAAAAAAATCCTGTTTCTAAAATGCTCTGTTCATGGCAAAGCAGATCATGAAGTGGGGAGGCCCTGGCACAGGGTGCCCAGAGAAGCTGTGGCTGCCCCTGGATCCCTGGAAGTGCCCAAGGCCAGGTTGGACGGGGCTTGGAGCAGCCTGGGAGACTGGGAGGTGTCCCTGCCATGGCCAGGGTGGGATGGGCTGGGCTGTAAGGTCCCTTCCAAGCCAAACCGCTGTGGGGTTCTGTGATTCCCTGTGGGACTGTGTGCCTGGGCTGCTGCGGAGCAGGACTGGGATCCGTGGTTATCCCAGTGCTGGATGGGGGCTGATCTGACCAAACTCCCAGCGAGATGAGTCTTGTGGGACTTGTGGGTTGGGGCTTCTCCGTGTCTGCCCACGGAGCCCCATGGAGCCAGAACTCCAGAGCCCCTCCTCTCTCACGCCTGCGTGCTCCCCCCGTGCCAAACCCCCCTGTTCCTGGGCTGCTGCTGGAGCAAAGCCTGGCTGGGGATGCCCAGCTCCTCTCCTCCAGCTTCTCCTGCCCTTTAATCACCCTCTGGAACCGGCTGCCAGGAACCTGGAAGGAAGTGGTTTGTGGAATGGTGGCAGCGTTCAGCCGGCTCAGAAATGTGGCCACAGCTTGAGGTTTGTGCTCTGGAAAGCTGAGTAATTTCCACCAGAAACAAGACCACAAGAATAAAAAGCCATCCCAAGAAACGCCTGTGTCACCAACCCGTGTCACGGACCTCTGGAGGAGGGCAAGGGGCTCGGTGACCTGGGGGTGCCCCGAGCTGAGCCCCGGGGCCGAGTCCCTCCTGCACAGCCAGCACCACCTCTGGGACCTGTGCCAGGGCCTCCGCACCCCCACAGCGAGCAATTCCTTCCCAATATCCACCTAACCCTGCCCTCCGGCAGTGGGAAGCCATTCCCGGTGTCCTGTCCCTCCATCCCTTGTCCCAAGTCCCTCTCCAGCTCTCCTGGAGCCCCTTTAGGCTCTGGAAGGGGCTCTGAGCTCTCCCCAGAGCCTTCTCTTCTTCAGGGGAACACCCCCAGCTCTCCCAGCCTCAGATTTTCTTGGAGGAAATGAATTTTATGGCCCTGCAGATCCAGCTGGGAAGTTTGGAGGAGCTCAGGGACGCTGCAGGTGTCTGATGTTGGGTGCAGGATGTGTGGAGGAGCCCAAGGAATGGCACCAGCAGAGGAGCCACAGGTGGAAAAATGTCATAAAGTTCGTTTCACTTGCCCTCAAAATTGGTGTTTCACCAGAATTCTGTGGACAGGGGGTGCAGCTCTCGCTGTGCCTGTCACTGGGTGTTCAGTGAACCTGCTTCCTCTTCCTCTTCCTCCCTGCTCCCTGCCTGCCCTGCTCCCCACCCACAAAGCCTTCCCACCCAGCAGAGCCAACCCCAAACCCCAGCTGCCGACACCGTGGAGCCCAGCCATTCCCAGCACTGCCAAGGCCACCGCCGCGGTCCCACGTCCCCAGGCGCCACGTCAGACACAGAGGCAGCACCAGGGCCCAGCTGGGACACAGAGCTGCACCAGCACCCCCGGGGTTCCTCAAGTGACTCAACAGGAACCCTCGGCAGCCCCAGGAAGGGTCACCTGCCCCGCTGTGCCCCGGGAGAGGAGCACCCTGTGCCCATTCCCATGGCCCCGCTGCCCCGAGCCCGGCACCGGGCGCTGGCGGCACAGGGGACGGGCGGGACACGGGTCACTCCCTGCAGCAGCCACGGGGGCTGGCTTATTTTAGAGAGAATCTCGGCTGCAAGGGGAAAAAATACCCCTCAAAAAAACAAAACAAAACCAAACCAAACCAGAAAAGAGAAAGAAACCACGGCCACATCCTGCCTAACCTGTCACCAGTGCTGGGCTTGTGCCGAGAGCATGCTCAGGGAGCAGTGCTGGGGGCAGGGCTCTGCCCCCCTTGCCAAGGGACACCTCAGCTCTGAGTCAGGGCACGGAGCCACAGATCCTCCTGGCCGGGAGCACGAAACCACAGCAGCCCTTGGGGCTCCTCAGGGCCACGTGTGCCACCGCCTGCCTGCTGCTGTGCCCTGGCACGGAGGTGCCCTGTGCCCGGGGCACACTGCAGGGACCACGGAGGTGCCCTGTGACCATGGGGACACTGCAAGGACCACGGAGGTGCCCTGTGACTACGGGGACACTGCAAGGAGCACGGAGGTGCCCTGTGACCACGGGGACACTGCAGGGACCACGGAGGTGCCCTGTGACCATGGGGACACTGCAAGGACCACGGAGGTGCTGCAGGACCCTCTGTGAGCTGATCCCAGAGCTCCTCCAGGCTGGAATCCCGAGGTGAGGGGGGCTGAGCCCTCCCAGCAGTGGCTGCAGGGATGGGGCACTGGTGTGAGCAAACTGGGGGGGCAAAGCTGGAAAATCACAGAATCACAGAGGGTTTGGGTAGGAAGGGGCCTCGAAGGCCATCCAGACCCGGGCCACGTACCCCATGACATCCCCGTGGGCAGCCTGGGCTCCCGATCCATCACCAGGGCTGTGCCTGGCAGTGCCACAGGGACCACACCTGCACCGGCGGCCAGCCCACGGCCCAGAACAGCCCCAGGCCCCTCAGTCGCGGGCAGAGTCAGCCCCTGCACCCCTGGGTGTGGGGAGGCTCCCGGAATGCAGCTTTGAAGCGCGTTTCCCCCGGCTCCGCGAACGCTCCACGTGGGTGGCTCTGACTCCCGGGCTCCGCGGCACCGCCACAGGTGCTGCTGGCGAGGAGAAATCCAGCAATTAGGCTGGAAACGGGAGAGAAAATCCCGAGCAAGTAGAGGCTGCAACCGCGGGCAGGCCGGGCCCCGGGGGAGGCTGAGAGCCGTGGGAAGGGCACCGGGGTCGGCCCGGTGTGACACTGGTGTGACACAAACAGCCCCGGGCCCTGGGCAGTGCCAGCCTGGGGCACTGCAAAGAGACCCCCAGGGCCACTCCTGGGGGAGCACAGCCACCAAATCCCCACGGCCAAGCCACGGAGGGCCTGGGGCTTTGTCCCAAGAGACCTCCCCGCGGTCAGACGGAGCGGAGGGCACTGCGGAGGGTTCGGGTGGCTCTGGGCACCACAGACACGCCGGGTTCAAGCATTGGCACAGCAAACCACCCCTAATAACACGTGGGAGATGTGGGAAGGGCTCCGAGACCACACAGGCACCGCACAGCCTCCTCCAGGCTGTGCAAGAAGGGAAAACAAGCCCCGGGTGCGGCTCAGTGTCAGCAGCCAGATGCCCACACACCCCCCCGGGCACAAACCCCGCTCCCCCCATCAGCCAGGACGGCACAACCTCCCCAAAACCAGGCACCGGCTTCACACACGCAGCACCTCCCCGCCCCGAGCCGGGGTTATGCTCCCCAGCACAATTAGGAGGAGAAAAGTAATTACGTGGTAGAAAAACATGAGAGAGAGAGAGCAAAGCGTGTTTTGGGGGGAGATGTTATCTGTGGAGCAAAATCGTGCTCTCAGGAGCTTTGACAGGTTTGGAATGTTTTACTGTGGCACTGCAGCACCAGGAGAAATCCTGGATTGTCAGGCAGGGCCACATCCCTGCCACCAGAGAGGCTGGCTCTGCTCCATTCCCAGCCGGACACTCACAGCCCGGCTGGACACTCACATCCAGCCTTTTTCCACCCAAAACCTCGGCACAGCAGCGGCAGCTGAGGTCCCTCTGTGCAGACCAGGAGCAAACCACCCCATTTCCAAGAGGCCACCAAGCGCTCCGGGGCAGGAACGCTCGGCACCCATCCATTCCCGTTTTATTAAAGCAGCCCTGCATGGCGCTGCTGGCACAGCCCCGTGCACGTTCTCCCTGCCCAGGGTTTTTGCTCCTGGCTCGGGTGATGGAACCTGTGCCCCGAGTTGGCTCAGCAGGAGCAGCACCCACTTCAAAACCCGGGCTGGGCTGGCATTCGCCGCCAGCAGCGCTGCCCCGGGAGGAACCAGGAGTCTCCCCACTCCCTCCCACCTCCCCTTCTCTTTCTTAACCTTTTTGGCTCCTTTATTAAAGCAACTGAACAGTTTAGAGGGGGTTTTTTTCCTCCCCCCTTCTCCTGTGTGGCTCTCGGTGTAATCTGCCTTGAATATTTGATGTGGAATCTCTGGTGGGAGCGAGGAGTGTTTTCATGGGCGCTGGAGGAAAACTCTTGCAAGGCAGAAGTGGTAATGAGCACCCCTGAGTACCCTCTCGGTTTCACAACTGCCTGTGTTTAAAAATGAGCAGGAATTGGGCAAGTGGTTCTCATGTGGGAGCGGCGCAGCCTCCCGCTCCCAGCCATGCTCTGCCTTCCAGGAGCTCGGATCAGCCCAGCCACACTTGTTTATTCCAATTGAAGCTGACACCAGCAGCAGGCCAGACCAACCAGATGAGCTCGTGTGTGTCCTGTTTTATTTCCAACTCGGATTAACAGCATCTCTTTAATTCCTAATGGCCCGTCCTGGGGTTTGCAGCCGGTGTTCAAACACCAGCCCGGGCTGTGTCACCCGTGTCCCTCCTCTCGTGTGTCCCCTCCGTGCCCAGCTCCGTCATTCCACACCCGGAGAGAGCTCCCAGCCCAATTACTTGGGATGAACTCAGGGGAAGCTTTTCATCACACCCACACGTGGGTTTTTTCCCCACATCCAGGTCTCTGATTTAACACAGCAGACACGATTCCTCTCCTTTTCAAAGGCAAAATATTCCCTTTCATTTCCAGACCTCTGTACATCATAACCCTGAGCAAACTCTGCGGGAGCTGCTCGGCAACGCTGGGGCTCCGGGTCGGGATAAACAGCGTGGAGAGTCCTGGGGGGCTCAATCCTCATCCTGAAAGGAGTTTGCCCCCAAAGCACACACCTGTGGGGCACCCGGCCAGGCTGGCAGGGATGGGATGCACCGAGCCAGGGCAGGGCTCTGGCAGGGCCGATGGGGTGAAGGCTGGGGTGAAGCTCTGGGGGTGTCAGGGCTCCCTGTGCCTGCAGCACTCCCCTGCATCCCAACATGATCACCTGCACCCTGACAGAACCACCTGCATCCCAACAAGACCACCTGCATCCTGATATGAGAGACTGCACCCCAACAGGACTGCCTGTATCCCAACTGAACCGCCTGCATCCCAACAGGACTGCCTGTATCCCGACAGGACCACCTGCAACCCCACAGGACCATCTGCATCCCAACAGGATCGACTGCCACATGGATCTAAGAGAAAACAGGAGCTGGGATCCTTCCAGAGCAGAAGGACTCCGCTTCACCAGGAAGGCCAGGGAACAGGGCTGAGCAGCAGACGCTCTGCAAGGGCCACATTCACAGGGACAATGGCAAAGCAGCCGCAGAGTGGGAGGGGAGGCAAATCCGAGGGACAAATGAGGCCCCGCTGGGGCCCTGCCAAAGCCTCGTCCCTGCCCACGCCGGCTGCAGGAACCGCTGGAGCCAGGGCTCGGTGCCTGCAGGGGTGCCCGGCCGGGCAGCCAAGCCCAGCACCGAGTTCTGCAAGGGCCGGGGGTCCCTTTCGGCTGTCCGGGGGCTGATTACTTTAACGAGGATTAACAAGTTGATTAGTGCGGCTTGGGCACGGCTGGGGGCTCCCGCAGCTGCCCGGGCTTTGTGTGGGACCAGCGCGGCCCCCCCTCCTTCCTGTGCCCCCGGGACGGACACAGCCCCTCAGCCATGCGGGACGGACAGCCCGGCCCTCCAGGGATTATCCGCCTGCTCCCGGACAAAGCCCGGCCCGGCCCTGCCAAGGCTGGCTCCAAGGAGCTGGCTGGTGGCAGGAAGCCCCCGCAGAGCCCCGGGGTCACACCCACTGCCCGCAGCCCTCGGGGACAGGGGAAGGGGCTTTTCACAGCCCTGGTCCCCGTGGGGGTTTCAGCCCCCCGGTATCTGTTGGAGGGACAACACAGCAGGGCATGAGGGATCCAGGAGTTTCCTGGGATGGGTTGAGGATAACTTCCTTCTCCAAGTGACAAGGCCAGGTTGGATGGGGCTTGGAGCAACCTGGGATAGGGGAAAGGGGTAGAACAGGATGAGCTTTAAGGTGCCTTCCCTCCCAAACCATTCCAGGATTCTGTGATTCCACATTCCTCCTGCTTGCTCCATGATCCAGACCAACCTGGGCAGCCGAGGGAGCAGCAGGGATCAGCAGGCTCTCAGGAAGCAGCACGTTGCAGCAGCATGGGAAGGAGATTTGGTTTCCCCCCGGGCCTGCTCCATCCCCTCATCACGGAGCTGCAGCAGGATCAGAGAACATTATTAAAATAGTGTCGTGTTACCTATCAATAATGAATGACCAGAATAAATTCACTGCTCTCTGCTTAATAACCCTGCCAGATTTCCATACAAATATCTGCACAGAAATGGGGCCTCATTCCAGGAGCCCTGCGCATGGACACCGGTGCCACGCCTCAGACACAGCCCAGGAGAACCCAGCCCAGCTTTAGTGGGAAGTGCATTTCTCCTGCTCCAGGGGGAGGAAGGGGAATGTGGGACTGATGAAATGAATTCAATGCCAGTGACGTGCTCCCGCCTGGATGTCCCCTGCACAGCGGTGGCAGGGCCAGCACCCTCCAAGTATCCCTGTGGGACACACATGGGGATGTGGCACCGAGATCCCTTTGGTGCACAGGAAATCCTTGGCCCTTCCTCTGTTCCCAAGAGCCCTGAGGGGTTATCCCACACCTCCAGCCCCTCCAGCCCCAGCTGGAATGCCCAGTTCAGCCCAGCTGTGCTGCACTGGGACACGTCCAGTCCCCAAGAGCAGCAAACACGGGGCCGGAGGGTCGGAGCTGAGCTCCCTGATCCCACCAAACTCGCTCAGAGCCAGAAGCCTGCTGAGCTGCTCCATCCGTGCAGCCCAGCATGTCAGGGGGGCTCTGGCGTGCCTTTTATTTGGCTTTTTAAACATGTCAAAGCAGACTGCTTCCCTCCCAGTGCTCTCAGATGTGGTCGGATTGTTTTCGCCAAAACTTCCCAAATACAAAGTTTCAACCTAAAGCAGACGTTGCCCACAGAAAGCTTTCCCCCCGAGCTAACTGTAAAGTTATAAGCAAATAAAACTGGATTTAATAATGGGAAATATTCATCATTCTTGTGCATACGCCTCTGAAGTCAAACCACCCTCGTCGAGGAGATCCTTCTCCAGCAAAGCAGGGTCTGTGCTGGATCTTCGCTGCTCTTTGGACCAAAGCACATGGAAAACCAGGCTTGTTTCCCTTCATGTGGGCACAGCCTCCTGGCAGTATTTAAATCTCCTTTCCTTAGAGTCTCAAAAATTACCGAGAAGCTGCTTTGTTGCAGCCTTTTTCCAAGAGCTCCCCAAGCCTGTCCCTCCCAAAAGCTTCCCAGCATTGCACAGCCCTCGGGTCCACCAACACCCCAAATCCCAAGGACACAGAAGGATCCTGCTCCAGTTTTCAGTCAAAAACCAGGGACGAGGGGTGTGGGATCACCTTACAGGAGGGATGGCAGGAGGGTGGTATAGAAATACCCAGCAGAGCAGGCAAAGAGCATCTGTGGCACATC
>WBMZ01007887.1:682-11668 GCA_013400975.1 Atrichornis clamosus | reverse complement strand
CCCCCCCCCCCGCCGGCCCCGCCGCCGCTCTGGGGGTGCCCCCCGGCCCCCGGGCCGCTCCTGCCGCCGCTCTGCACCCCCGGCTGCGGGGTCCCCCCCGCCTGGGCCGCCCGGCTCGGGGCTACAGGTACCGCTGCCCCCCGAACCCCGCACCGGGACCCCCCTCCCGGGACCCCGCTATGGGGACCTCCGTCCTGATCCCCGGGGGGGATCCCCTCTCCCACGGGGATCCACATCCACCTCTCCCAGGGGACATCCCTAATGGGGGATCCCCCCAGAGGGGATATTCTCCAGGAGAATCCACGCCCTTGTCTCTTTGGGGACACCCCCAAATGTGGGAGCTCTTTCCACCTCTTCATGCGGTCTCCTTCCAAAGGGATTTTTTTCCAAGAGGGACCTGCATCCACCTCTCCAAGGAGATCCTCAGCAAATAGGGGACCCCTCTGCAAAAGCACCCTTTGAAAGGGACATCTCCAAATGGGAAGATTCCTCCTGCCACTCCAGGAAAAAAGCTCCCCAGGAGGGACCCCACTCCAGAGGGGACCCCTCCAAAGGGCTCCTCTCCACCCTGACCCCACTCTCTCCCTCACCCCCAGGCTTCCTGATCTCCAAGTGCTGCTTCCCCATCTTCAAAGCCAAGGCTGGCAAAGCCAAGCGTGTCCGGACCATCTTCAGCAGCGAGCAGCTGGCGCGGCTGGAGCAGGAATTTGCTCGGCAGCAGTACCTGGTGGGGCAGGAGCGCTGCCTGCTCGCCTCCTCCCTGCACCTCACCGAGGAGCAGGTGAGCCCCCCGCGCTCCAGCTCCCCCTGCTCCCACCGGCAGCTCCGGGGAGGTTCCCGAGCCTGCCTGGCAGTGGGTGGGAGCTGGGTCCGTCCCTCAGCCTGGTGAGGGAGCCCCGGGGTGGCGATGGCAGAGTTTTAACTCAAAGGGTGGTGGGTCACAGGTGGGGAAACTGAGGCACAACGTGGCTGTCCAAGAGCCACGAACTTGTGTCCATCTTAAGGCTGGACTTGTCCACCTCTGGCATCCTGGGATGCGGGGGACAGTTTTCCATCTTGCCTGAGCCAGGGGTTCAGCAGAGCATGACTCCACGGTCCGTGGAGCAGCCAGGTTTGAAAGCCAAGCTTCACCTGTTCCTAGAGTGGGAGTGTGGAAGGGAATTGGTGGAATCACCATCCTTGAAAGTGTCCAAAACCACGTGGATGTGGCACCTGGGGACACAGTTTAGTGGTGAACGTGGTGGTGCTGGGTTAATGGTTGGGCTCAACGACCTGAGAGGTCTTTTCCAAACGTAATGATTCCGCGATTCTGTGATTCTAAGGTGAAAGTCTGGTTCCAAAACCGGAGGATCAAGTGGAGGAAGCAGAGCCTGGAACAGCAACAAGCCAAACTGGCCAAAATGGGCCTGGCCACTCCGCAGAGGAGCCCGGACTCACAGAGCCACCAGGAGGAGGACAAGGACTTCCCAGCGGAGTCAGGGGACAGCCAGGGGGACACGTCCTCCTCCCCTGGCCCGGGGACAGCCCCTGCACAGACAGGGACAGAGAGGTGCTGAGTCACCTGTGCGGCCGTTTCTCCGTGTGTATTATAGGATGTATCATAGCTGGCCATATCTAATATATACAATATAAGGGCACCCCTCAGGTTTGGGGGTGAAATAAATTATTTATGCAATGGTTGGGCTCTTCTTTGCAGAAGGAGGAGGAGGAGAAATAACACACATTCCCGCAGGGCTTGTTCATGGGAGTAAGACCTGGGAGAGTGGGAGCCACCTGCACCCCACCCTCAGCTCATCCCAAAAGTGTCGCGAGCTTGGATGTCTCCCAGCTCAGGACCTTCACAGAGCCCCCGGGCCCTTGTCGAGGATTTCTTCACCAAAACACCCTGCTGTGCCCACAGCTCCCACATCCCACCCAGCGCTGGCATCCTGCTCTCCCAGGATTTGGGAGCCAGGACAGTAGGGAAAATGCACCTGGAGAGCAGAGCTGGTGGGAGCTCTGTGAGCTGGGCTCCTGGGGTGACAGCTCAGCTGGGCAAGGATTAGCCAGGGTTTAATTTTAATTGCTTGGCCCTGATTAGGCAAAGGCAGAGGTTTCAAATCCAGCAGTCTTGGGACAGACACTGAGCTGGGGATGAGGCAAAGGTGGGATCCATGGGGAGCTCCTTGAAGGATGCAAAGCAAGGGAGTACAGGCGCTCAGGGCCCAGATAAGAGCAGCACCGGGGACATCTGGGAGCTCAGCTGGGCAGTCCCAGCTCCTGCAACCGGATTTTCCCTGTGTCTGTGCTGGGTTTGGAGCTGGAGCAAGAAGGGCCCCAGGTGGAGGGTTTGTTTGGGCAGCTGTGAAACCTGGGCCAAGGAGAGGGGGGACAATGCAGGGAAGGGGGGGACAATCGAGAAGGGGATGGTGCAAAGAGAAGGGGTCAGTGCAAGGAGAGCGGACGAGGCAGAGACAAGGGGATGATGCACAGAGAGGGAGATGATGCCAGGAGAGAGGACAGTACCAGGAGAACGGGATGGTGCACGGAGAGGGGAATGATGCCTGGAAACGGGGGTGCTGCAAGGAGAAGGAGGCAACGTAAGAACGAAGGGAACAGTGCAAGGGGGGCGATACAAGGAAAAGGGGACAGTGCAAGGAGAGAGGGACAGTGCAAAAAGGGGCTGGTGCCAGGAGAAGGGGCCGATGTGACGGAAGCTGCCCTTTGTCCCGGCTGTTTCAGGGATTAGCCGGCACATCTCAAAGAGCCCAAACTGTGCTAATGTCTTCACATGTCTGCCGGGAGCCCGGGCTGGCCGCGGGTTTAACCCGCTAATCTCGCATGCCGCTGGTTCATTACAGCCAGCGCCGAGACAAGGGGCTCACGGGGCTGTTTCAATATCGCCCGGCCGGGGGCCGAGCTGCGTTCAGTTGTTCTCAGGACACCTTTAATCCCCCGGGAGCTGGAGGTGCTCAGCCTCGGGCAGCACTGGGCTCCTCCTGGGCAGCAGTGGGGGACCCTTCCCTGCCCCAGGGGATGCTCCCGCAAGGTCTGCCCAGCTCAGAACCCCCGCGGGGAGTGTCCGACACGGGGAATGATTTAATTAAAACTGCTGGGCTTGATTGAGCTTTTAAAAACTTGTATATGAGATGGATTAAATCACATCCCTCTGGCACCTTGGGATTTGACCCGGAGGTTTCTCTCACGGGGGGAAATAACCCTTGAGGGGGTGGCCGGTCCCTGGTGGGCACGGGCTCAGGATGGCCGTGTTCCCTGGGGACAGCTGAGTGCCAGGGAAGGCCAGCCCTTGTCTTCCTCCCAGCCAGTGACTGACCTGTTTGCAGGTTCCTTAGGGTGGAGAAGGGACTCCGTGGGACAAAGCAGGGATTACTGCTCCAGTGGGCATGAGAAGAGCCAAAACCCCAGGTCTGACCCCGATCGTGGGATGCAGTTGATGGCTTGGAGAAAAGCTGGATTCATCCCGGTCATTTTCTGTCCTGTGGCACCCCTGCCAGCCTGGGCATCCTGGAAAGGGGGCAGGAATGCAGGTTCCTTCCTGTTAGAGGCATCTCCCTCTCCAATCCGGGGAGGACGTCTTGCAGCTCAGCCCAGCTCCTGGCAGCTCGACTGGGGCACACGGATTGGGATCAAATATGGACACACTGACCTGGGACTGCGGAAAATAAGGGAGTGAGATGCTTGGCAAGGTCTTGGGCTGGATCAACCCACTTGGGACAAAGCCTTGGTCCTCTCATCCCCCAGGAAATTTGTGTATTAAAAAGTCAGAATAAAGAAAGAACAAGAGCTGCGTGTCCTTACCCAAACCCCACACATATCCCAAAGACCCCGCGAGTCTCTTCCCAACCCATGGCTCTCTGAAAGATGCTGGGTTTTCACCTGTCTGCAAAACCCGGGGTGGCTTTCAGTGACAGATAATTAAAAGGAAGTGAGAATTAAGCAGCTTTATTAAGGGGATAAAGGTTATCTGCCAAAGATGGTGAGCCCTTCCCGCAAATCTCCTCTGCGCTCCATAGATAAGTAGGAGGCTCGTAGGACAGGTAGGGTGTGGGGTGGGTGAGTGGATGTATCAGGGAGAAGTGTTTTCCCGGAGGAACTGCCTGTGGATCAGGTGGATGGGTGGATGATTGGGATGAATGCAGGGTGCTGGTGAAGAGGTGCAAATGGCTGCCTGGGTAAATGGGATGGGATACGGATGGAGAGATAGGAGAAAGGATAACCAGGTGGAGCTGTAGCATGCAGGCTCTTCGGGTGCCCCTCCCTGCTCTCCTTCCTGCCAAGATTATTCCTGCTGAGCACACGGCGACGGATGCGGTTTGTTTGCAGGATGGGGCGTTTGGCTGCTGGAGCAGCCGGACCCCTCCAGCCCCCAACCCCCGCGACCCGGCTGCTTTCCCAGGCACCTCGTGCATCCCTTCCCCGAGCTGGGAGCCCCATGCCCCACGGCTGATTGCCCCCTGTTTTGGGGGGGTTGCGAAATGGGATTACCGTGTGCCGAGGAAGGGCCGGGACGCCGGGAAGGACAAGGAGCCGCTGGCGGAGGTTCAAGGCAAAGCCCGGCCCGAGCCGGGACCTGGCGCGCCGGGGGCGGCCGTGCGTGTTCCGGGCTCCATCTCCTCGTGTAATCTTGTTAAATGGTCAGGGAGCATTTCCCCTGCTTCTCCCTCCCCTTTAATTCCCGATTGAAACATCAAATAAGTTTCCCGAGGCTGCAGGGCAGCTCTGACTGGTTTCAGTGGAAATAAAAAAAGAGACATCATGAGCAATGGGGGGAAATGTCACAGCATCCCATATTTTGCAGACTTTTTGGGATGAATTTGGCCCAAGTTGCCTTGCATAAAGAGCAAAGGCACCAAACTTTTACATTAAACTCTCTCCTGGATGCATGAAAATAAGGATGCAATGGGGTGACCTCCCTGGAAACGTAGCTGGGAATCTGGTGGGCTGAGAAGACCCCTCTTGTGGAGTGAGCATTGCAGTGGCCAAAATCTCTGGGTTTACAAATCCTGAGTCTAAACCACTTCTGGTGAAATGAGCTGTTACGAAAAAGATTTTTTAAAGTTATGGAAATGTCACCACCTCCCTCTTTGCAAAAAGATTATGGCAAAAACCCCTCTTGTCCCTGTGGCACTGTCATCCCGCACGGATGGGCCAGGATTTCACTGGGGGTGTCTGAAGGACCCTGGCAGCAGACACCCTCTGCATGGTGTGATTTTAGTTTAAAAGCTGAATAAATCATTAAATAAGTGAGCCCTGATGCTCCGGGGTGAAAGGGGGATCCTGATGGGATGTGTGGAACTGGAAGACAGATAAAGCGCTTCCCAACTCTGCTACAGCCTCCTCCTGGGATTTACTCCGGCTGTGATGCTGACGTGCCTCAGTTTCCCCCGCTGCAGGAGCTGGGTGAGCACAGCCTTGGGCACAGGGGGTACGGGCCAGGTCTGATCCCGCTCCCAGTCGGCACCCCCGCGGAGAGCCAAGCCGGATCCAGCCCCTGGATCTGCCCCATCCTTCCCCCACTCCATCTCTATTGATTTAATAAGATGGAGAGGAATTAACGGGGCCGGAGCATTGGAATAATGAAAGATGAACAAAGGGGCAGCGCTAGCAAAGATGCTGCCAGCTTTTAATGATGAGGCCGGGCAGATCCCCCGCTAGTTGTCCCTTTGGAGTGGCGATTAAGAACATACTGTTATTGTTAAGGCAGAGAGATAAATCCCTGCACCGTTTCTGATGTGATCAGCCGGGGCTTCTCCCTACAATTTGTGATCCTATTGTGGACGGTGTTTGCCCTGGGCAAGGAGAGTCTGGGAACCACTTATGAACCATCCTTTGGTCATTAGTCTCCTCATTAGGGGAGAACAATGTGGGAAAAAAAAGATAATTGAAGGGAGCAGCGGGCTGATGGTGCACTCAGCTCCTGGCCCAGCCCTGCCTCAGTGCTTAGTTTGTTTATAATTCCCAATTAATTTTAAATGCTAGGTTTGGGATGCTCTTGATACCTGGAATTGCAGCCCCCCTGAACAGGAGCTTCGGGTCTGTGCGTGACGGGAGGACCACGGAGCATCCTCCGAGATCCTGGGTATTAATTGATTTTCTGGGGAACCCAGATTTTGCTGTCAGCTGGATGTAGCCCCGTGGAATTATGGAACTGTAGGCTTAGAAGAGACTTTTGAAGGTCACCGAGTCCAACCACACCGTGGACTCAACTCACGCACTCGAGCCCCGCTGTGTTTGGAAGGACCCCGGGCAGCCGGGAAGGGTGAGGGTGGTGGGATGCAGCACGTCCCGCTCCCTCACTTCACATCTGGCTGAGATTTGAGGCCAGATGTGACATCGAGGAGTGGGACACGGAGGAATGACCCGCTTGGATCACGGATATCTCCCTAAGGAAAAGCTGGGGCAGAATCCAGTCGTGCCGAGCCTCGCTCCAGCGTGGCTTCCCTCGGCCCCTGCCTGGACATGCCCGCCCGGGTGACAAACCAGCCCGGCTGGGTGCGGGACTCTGCCCTGGGGAGGAGGGGCAGGAGGAAAAGCCGTAATTCCTCAGGATGCTTGATATTATCAAGTGCTAATGAGACCTGGATGGGGCTGAGGTGCTTTGCAGGCCATTACCCCAAATTAACCTGACAATGAAGCCGCGGAGCGGTGTCTGGAGCGCGGCTCGGGTGTGTATTGGCTGTCTGGGCTGCGGACAGGAGGAAGCTCTTCTCTGCCTCGCCCCCGGAGCACCAACCGAGGGCCTTGTGTTTTGCAGGGATAGTTTTCCATTGCATGAACACAGAGTCACGGAGTGGTTTAGATTGGAAGGGACCTTAAAGACCACCTCATTCCACCCCTATGCCATGGACAGGGGCTCCAAACCCCATCCAACCTGGCCTGGGACATGTGGAATCGGCTCCCGGGGAGGTTTGACAAGCAGGAGATCAAACAAAGTGACAGGGATGGAGAGAACGGGGACAGTCTCCTCTGCAGGCCGGCGTTTGGGACAACACTTTTCTAGGAGCCTCCTACATTCCCAAGTTCTCCTGGCCATCCCATGGTGCTGCTGACACTGGGCTCTGGCAGGGGGAGGTTTGGGGGTGGCCTTGCTCTTGTCACCTGCAGCTGGGGCTGCTGTTGCTCTCTAACACCCTCAGAGTGCAGGGTGCTGCCTTTGCTCCTGCCCTCGCCCCAAGTTTGGGGCAGTTGTTGGGACCCTGCGACATGCTGGGGGTCCAGAAGGTCACTTGGATCCTCCTGCAAAGAGGAGAGATGGGGTTCTCCAAACCAATCACTTCCAGCACCTTGATCTGGAGCTCCCTGCAGCTCCCCGGGACCTGACTGAAGGTGACAAAGCTGAGGCAGGTTGGCTCCCTGGCACCCACTTCCAGGTGCTCCCAGTGCAGACAGCACCCACGGTTATTATTGTTAGCCCGAAAAATTTAACTTTTCTAGGCTTTATGATGAAGGAGTAGGAGCACATCCATTATCCTCCTTGGAGAAAACCCGTGGTCCTCTTTTCACAGCGGATGAATCCTCACTCCCCTCTCCCTAGAGGTTTCAGTGGGATCCACTTTGGAAAGGGACAAACCACCAGCTCAAGAAGCCACGTGGTTTGAGAACATTTTTAGTTGCCTATTACTGGTTTATGGATTATTATTTATTGTTACTATGGATTAGCACAGGACAAACATCTGCAAAAATCTGACGTAAGGCCAAAACCAAGTGTTCACAATCCCATTTTTAAAGCAACTTTTATTGTCTGAAGAGTAAAAGCCACGAGCTCATGATTTCAGCCCCCTCAGGTTGGCAGCGCTGGGCTGGTTATCCTAATGAGCAGGAGCGCACGACTGGCTCATCAGCAACAGGAGCGCCGGGATCCATCCTCTCCCTAATTGGATGCGGCCGACAGGATGCTCCCGATCCAGCCGGTGTTTGGCCCCTGGCAGCAGGACTCACGCCTCGGATTACAGATGCACCAAACCCCCGTCACGTTTTCGCGTGTGCTTGCTGTGGGTTTGGGGAAGTTTCCGCCACCTCCTTCGCCCCGCTGGGATGGTTTTGCGGCTGGAAGAGGGACGGAGATGGAGCCAGGCTCTCCTCACCGACCGAGAGCCGAGGTGTGAAATTTCTCATGGGCAAACAAGTGAGAGCTGCGGGGTGCCCAGAAGAAGGGGGACAGAAAAGATGAAGCGGGGAGGGGGGGAATGAGGAGGAGGAGGAGAGAAAGCAGCAGCCAGGGAGGAACAAAAATCCCTAAAGCACCAACCTGGATTGAAGAGTGGGGCGTTTTCTATGGGGGGATTGTAAAATGCGCTCTCTCTTTCCCCTTGGCAGGGGGGAAAAGGGCCCCCCCTCTATCTGATAGTCATTAGCATCAATTAGCCCCGTTTGAAGTAGGCAACATCTTTGTCTCTTTGCAAAAAAAAGAAATAAAAAAACCTTTCAGGGAGCCCATAATAACATCTGGAGCAGGAGAGGCTGAACTCAAGTTCCCCACTTTCATCTCTTGTCGAGGGACTTGGAATGTTAATGCAGCCTCATTCTTTAATGGAGTTATCAGGAAATGCTTTTCACCTCCTTCCCTTTGCTCAGGGGGGATGTTTACAAAGGGCTGGGGGCTTTTTGGGGGCTTTTTGGGTTGTTGTTTTGTTGTTGGGATTTTTTTTTACCCCTTCCCTATGAAACTCCCCCTAAGAGACGCCCCCCCTCCTTCGCCTTTTATTTTCTATGCTCTTGAAAAACAACACTGGAATAAAATATAATGAATAGAAGAGAGTGAATAAAATGAAATAAATAAAATAACGACCACACCAAAAGAAAAAAAGAGGATGAGATCCCAGCCTTTCATCTCCCCTCGTTGGAGGGGCTGGAGTCAGTGCTTGAAGGTGGTGTGGGCAGGGGGAGGTGGGGGGTCCCCGGCCCGAGCCCCCCGCTCTGCCTGGCTGCTGGGTGCTACATTTCCCAAGTCATTACCAGCGAGTGAAAATTTCCAGCTTTCCGACCGAAATGCATTAGCTGAGCACACAGTACTAATGGGAAACAGGACGCATCATTAGGCAGCGGATTTGGCCGAGCGGGAGAAGCCGAGGGGAGAAGCCAGCCGTGGTTCTGGAGGTTGTGCATCCCGGTGGCTCCCTGTCCATCCCTCTGGCCATCCGTCCTGCCAGGGTGACCCAGCATCACCCCCTGCTCTGCCCACAGCTCGCCCATCCCAACAACCTCAACAGAGATCCTAGGAACTGCAGCAGCTCCGACATCGCTTCCATGGGAATCACAGCACCAGCCACGACTTATCATAAAAAGGAAAAATAATGAATTGGTTTAACAACCTTTAAATAAAACAACCCAGAACCTCCTATAACAACCCCAGCGTTCAATCCCACACCCTCTGTGCCAGCAAAGCCAGGAGCTGTGAATCTCCACGGATTTTTTTTTTCTCTTTTTTTGGGGGGGAGAGGCTTCAGCACTTGCCCAGCTTTGAACGTGTGATTCCAATTAAGGCCGTGGTTCCACAGCGGCGGGATCGGGGCTGCCTGTTTGGATAAGGAGCAATAAAGCAGCAGCTGTATTTATTCACTTATTTGGAAGCTGCTGTGGAAGACAGGATGCTAAAAGGCAGGAAAAAACGTGTTTTAAAGGCAAACTTCAGGGACTCTTTTGTCTCCTGCGGGCATCCTCTTCCCTGAGGTTCCTGCAGCCATCACCAGGGTGCTTCCTCGTGAGCAGGATAATCCTGCCCGTGCATTCCCATCATTTCCATCTGCTTTGAAATGCTCCAAAATATAGAGATTTTTATAACTATCTCTATGGATTGAGCAGGGAAAATAAACTTTAAATGGCATGAATCCCTATCTAAGGCAGGACTTACTGGATATGGCCCGTGATCCTATGCTTGCAGGGATGGTTAATGCCGGGTTGTTAAACCACAGGGGATTTTTGCTCTGTGTTTATTAACCTGGAGACTCCAGGATTTCTCTGTGTTTGCACACACCAGAGTGAATTCTCAGTGAGAATTTGGTGAGATTTGAGCAGAAATCACACCTGGGAGAGGAGTCTGTGCCATCCACAGCTCCCCATCGGACCATGTGGCTGTGCTGGACTCCAAGGGTGTCACGCAGGGATGGCACCAGTTCGGTTCCCAGAGCATCACCTTGTATCCTCTGCGAGCTCCTGAGGTGCTTGTCCCATATCCCAGATATTCCTACACGCTCCGGCACACCTGGACAGGTACACAGCCACATTCCCCTTGGCACAGTGGCAGGATGTGCTGGCACAGCTGGTCCTGGGGTATGACGGCCATGCCCTGAGGAGTGTGGCCAGGGGGATGGTGTGGTGCTCCTGTGGGGATGTCAGGGGGAGTTTGGGAATGGGGCTTGGAGAGGAAACTGCAGGTGTCCGTGTGGGTGTCCACGGGGAAGGAATTGGTGTTGGTGTGAGGTATCCATTGGGAAGGAGTTTGGTGCTGTTTTGGGTGTCTTTGAGGAAGGAGCAGGTGTTGGTGTCCGTGAGGAAGGAACCATTATCCATGTGGGTGTCCATGGGGAAGGAGTGCAGGTGCCTGTGGGGAAGATACAGGTGTCCAGGTGGGTGACAGTGGAGGTGACAGCAGGGAGGAGGAGTGTCCACGGGGGAGCCAGTGTGGAAGGAGGGGTGTTTGTGGAGAGGCCGGCAGGGAAGAGGGGTGTCCTTGGGGGAGTTGGCATGGAATGTGGGGTGTCCATGGGGGGATCATGGGGATGGGGGTATCTATGGGACTGCCAGTGTGGAAGCAGGCGTCTCCATGGGGGAGCTGGAGCGAAAGGAGGGGTGTCCACGAAGGAGCTTGAGTGCAAGGAGGGGTGCAGTAGGGAAGAAGGCGTGTCCGTGTGGAAATGGGGTGTCCCTGGGGATGTCGATAGGGAAGCCGGGGTGTCTGTGGGGTGTCAGTAGGGATGAAGGGGTGTCAGTAGGGATAAAGGGGTGTCTGTGGGGTGTCAGTAGGGATGAAGGGGTACCAGTAGGGAT
>WBMZ01007886.1:0-19380 GCA_013400975.1 Atrichornis clamosus | reverse complement strand
CCCGCCCCGCCGCCAGGCGGCGCCGCCGCCCCCGGCCGCCATTACCCACCCGGGCTCAATGGCCGCGCCGGGCCACGCCCCCTGCCCGCCCTGCCGCCGCGCTTTCCCGCCCTCTGCGTGAGGGGAAGCGGCGGGGGGGAGGTGCCTTGAGGGGACGCGTGACCGAGCTCTCCCGTGCCGCGTGGAACATGGTGAATGTTTAAATAATAACAATAATAATAGTGTGAAAAATAAATCCAACTCTTAACTCATACTTTCCCGGGATGGGAGGCGGCAAGGGGGGTGGCGCCATGAGGGGATGGGGGTTCTGTTCCCTTTCAGACATGGCGTGACAAACCTCCGTGGCTGCCGTGCCTCGTCTAAAACGATGAATGTTAAAATAAATAAATAAATACATCTAGTTCCTAACTCAGGCTTTCCCCTTATGGGAAGTGTAATTGCCCATAAGTGGCAGGCTGTGAGTTTTAATCCTGGAAACAGCGGCTCGATTCCCCCTGGTGTTTTCCCTTCCCTGTAAAAATGGGAGCAGAGGTTTACTTACCCACCACTTTGAACGCGGGGGAGGAGGAAGGGGCTTTACAGAATAAATAGAATCATAAATAACCTTTGCAGAATAAATATAATGAATAAATAACCTTTACAGAATAAATAATCCCCACGGTGTGGGTATCTCACCACCCTGACCCCTCACCCTCATGCTCACGCAGGGCTGTGGAACTGAGGGACCCCCCCAGCTCCTTCACACCTTTAATTTCAGAAGCCTAAGATTACTCCCCGCGAAGGGAAAATATTTTTGCGAGTATAAATAAGCCCTCAGAAGGTTATGTATGGAAAATGTTCCCTGCAATGCGTTCCTGGTTCCCTCTGAGGATGAGAATGCTGCAGGGCCAGCCCGGGATCATCCTGCCCCTTGCTCAGCCTCAGCCTTGTCGTGTCTTAGAAACCCCCCAAAATTATAACAAAATACATTTTAATGATTGCAGCAGGCCATAGGTTATTTATTCCACATTTGGGATGTTGGACCATCCCAGAGTCTGGAAGTGATAATGAGAAATTGAAGTGTCAAACTGTATTAAATTTGTAAATCCTCAGCCTAACACATCCTTCAGGTCAAGTTACTTCACACCAAGAATGTCCAGAAGCTTAAAACAGCTTTTTTGTTTATGAATTTAATTTATATAAATGCTCCTGTAACAGTACCTTTATTAATTCCAGAAAGTTTTGTCTCTTTCTAAGCAGGGAGGACATTTAGTTCTCAGCACTCGAGAACCAAATAATTTCCAAATGCTTCCCAAAAGTTATACAAACCAGAACTCTGCGGTAATTTTACCTGACAGCAGTATCTGCAATTATGCCCTTGTCTGAGGAGAAATTCAGAGGTTTTAGATGAAAAAAACCCTGCTGAGAATAAAGTAGCAATGCTGAAATCACAGGATATTTTAGAAGTTAGGAATGCAGCAAAGTGGGATTGTTTTAGATGTAATTTATCTGTAGTTTAATGGTTGCTGTCACGATAGTGTTTGAGCATCTCATGAAGTTTTACCAGGCAGATGCTGTCATTCTTTATTAAGTCTAATAACACATGATTGTGCAAGTGGTCCCTCAGGAATCCTGTCACTGGAGTTGTCACACCAGTTTGCTGGTCCTTGGGGATACTTACAGGGTAAGCTGTCAGAAAATGTGAAGGAAAAAAAATGTAGCAAGTCTGGTCCTAAATTATTTAGCTGTGAAAATGCTCTCATAAAGTAAAAGTGTGTCACTTGCCTCGCTTTTACATGGTAGCTGAGAAACAAAGCTACTGAGAAGTTGAGTTGCAATAGGTCTGCAGGAACTTCTTGCAAGAATTAAAATTTGAAAGTACATCTTCTTGATTTCCTTAATCTTCAAATAAATTATTAATTCCCTTTCACCTGCAGTATCTTGCTTTTCTGTCCTCAGAACATGAACTTGCTAGAGGCAGATGAGTAAACAAATAAGCAAAGTCTCAAAAAAGACATGGAAATTTGCTGCTTGCTCCTGATGAAAATAGCAAGGATTGTGAGCAATTAAAAAAAAGGTTAATTTCAAGCCCTGATTATTTTAATAAAGAAGCAAATTGGAAAGAAGTTCTGATCCCTTGGGAGATAAGCTCTTAAGATCATGTCTAGGACTAGAGCTGATAAATATGCAGCTTGGTGGAAGAAAGAGATAGCCAAAAAAAAAGAATTTCCAAAGGACATCTGAGGCTGGTCTTTTGAAAGATGAAACACTGAGTTACAAATGAAGATTTTTTTTCCTCGTGTTCCTCTCTGGGAGCTGCTGCAGATGCCGCTCTGGTCACATCCTGTGTCCATTGAAACCAGTGACAAAGTCCCCATTGATGGCAGTGACTCTGGGCGTAGGCTGTGTGAGGGGGATCACACTCAGGACAGTTATGAATAATTGCTTCTGTATCATTCTGGTTTTTGATAAGCCATAAATCTGCACAGCGCCCCCTTTTATAGACTAAAATTTTCCTGGTTATTTTCCAATCCAGGACACAACCTGTGAGCACACCGAGACCCGCGGATCCAAATTTACCCTACCTCAAACCAACTTCAGAGATTTCCTGGTGGTACAATTTATGCCTAAGAGTTCACGCTGACAAATCTTGGCTAGAAGCTGCATTCCTTCCTGAGAGGGAGCCTGCTTGGCTCCGGGAGGTTGAAAACTAGGAGGGTGCAAAGCCACTGTGGAGCAGCTACGGAGCCTACGGGCGCTTTGGGGTGAAACTGCTTGAATTGGGGCACAGACTTTAATTTCCAAAATGTCTTTGATTGCCTTAATAACTATTTGTCTACATGAAAGCTTGAACTAAGCAGCTTTTGTTTAGGTATTTAGAGAGGCTTTTCCTTATCTTTTTGCAAATTCCACGTGTGGAACCTGAGACTGCAATGGGAAACAAGGTTTTTTTTCTGAGCAACAAGTTGTTGGTAGAGGGCCTAGTGCCTGAAAAACCTCTGCTCTACTCCTCAGTGCTGAGTATTTTCCTACCTTACCTCTTTACGTAAGGAGGAGAAGGAATTTCCAACAAAGCTTTACATTATCTGGGGCATTTGGTTTTGGGGGGAGTGATGCTCAAAATATTTTTCGTGAGACAAATTCATGGCTGCTTATTCAAGATCTCACTCTTACAACTGTTCTGTGTGGATTCTGCTCTGGAATGGATGTGAAGTGTTGACACCAGGAGCAGAACTGACTCAGAGCTGTTCACGGGGGTCACTGAAGTTTTGAGCATTGAGAGATGGTAAAAGAGCCAGGAAATTCTACATATAAATTAAAAAGCTTGTGTTACTGAAGAACAGACAAGTGCCTGAAGTGTTTCCTTCAGTCAGTCAGTCGTGCAAAGCCATTCCTTTGGTATTTTTTATGAAAAGTAACTACTGCAGACCAGAATAACTGCAAAGGGGCTTTAATTACGCCAAACCTCACTGCTGAGCATACAAGAAGTTAAAAGTGAAAAGCCGACAGGCAGTTTATCTGTTAAGCAAATTGAAACAGCGAAAAGGTGCTTCATTAAAAAATACCCAGGTCAGCATTTGAGTGCAGAGTTTAGAGTGCTAAAGGGAAGGAAATGGCATGTCTCAAGCAAAACCTTGATCCTAGGACTCGGTTTTGCTGAAAAGGAGCATTGCTGTGGGGACACAGGTATCCACGGACAGGTTACAGGGATCTCTGTAAGCTCAGACGTCCAAACGCTGCCTGTGGTTCTCTTCACTCGGGCTCCCCTCTCCCCTTGGGCTTCCTGTGAACCCAGTTAATACCTGAACCACTACCACACTTCCTAAAGGATTACTGAGCATCCCTCCATCCTGCCCTGAAGCTTTAGGAGTGTTTCTATCCCTGGCATGAGTAGGTGGCCCCATCTGCTATCCAGGCAGTAAACAGAATTTGTTAATGACTGCCCCAGCGTGATAGAAATATCAGCAACTCATTAATCCATTATGTGTGAATTGCTTAATGGGGCAGGGAATATTCCTGTACCTAGGGCTTCATCAGGCCTTGAAACCCACACTTCATCCAAGCTGCTGCAGGATGATCCCTTCCTTTTACAACCTGCCTGCCTACCTACCTGCTTATTTGCTCCCCTGCATTAGTATGAGTTCTCTCCAAATAATTTTACAAAAATATCTCCATTTTTTAAAATCTTCTCCTATGTGTAGATAAAGAGGTTGATGATTTTACATTTCCTTAACCATGTGTGGGTTGGTGTCTTGTGAATGTCTCCAGATCACACTTGGCCTGACCCAAACCCCAAAGCTATTAATTATTTTTTCATTTACTTTAGGGGGTTATAACTCAGGGATATGGGAAAACTCCCCCCTGATGTCTTAATAGTGATTAAAACTACTCTTTTTGCAAAGGAAAAAGCCTACCGCTTTATATCAGACACAATTTATCCATTCAATAATACTCAAACTAGGTCAAAAACAAGAGCTTCGTTTAGACAGCATATAATTAACCAGTGAAACTTGGTGCCGCAGGAAATTGCGGAGGTTAATGATACGATGTCTGCTTTTGCATGTGGAGTCTTGCATGGAAACCAGTAAGTGGGACACGCTACAGAACAGCAACACAAGGGAGTTTTTACCCTTTCCAATAAAATTAGACTGTTTGTGTTACTGCGTTCTTGCCATCTCCCATCTGTTTCCTCGCGTCTGTTGTCTCTCGTATTAAATTCCGAGCTCTCAGAACGGATGACAACAGAGGGCTTTTGGTAGGGACTTTGACAACCTGTATCGGTCTTCTGTCGGTGAAAGGAATAAGGCAATTTTGCCTAAAAGCCTGCTCTTGTTCAGAAATGACACCGAGGTAGAGATTAGAAATGAAAAACGGTACTGAACAAGTAGAAAAGGAAAATTCATGTGTATTGCTGGAGGCAGCTATACAACCCTCTAAGAGGCTCGGTGTGAACTCTAATATCCCCAGGATCACTCCAATTCAAACTAATATTTAATTAATAGCTTTTTGAGGGGAACATGGCACAATGATTCCTTTCCCTAGATTTTTCCCTTTCTTTTTTCCCCTAAAGTTTAGTTTACCTTTTTGCCTTTGCATTATTAAGGACGTGTGAACCCAGCTTAACGTTCTCACCAAGCACCATCTGAGAACACTCTGTTATGCAGCTTGAAATGCTTGAAACTGAGTCAGCTCAGGTACTTCAGAGCTTGTTAGCTTTAGCTCAGACAGTTTCTGCAGCCCGGTGCCAGCGCCGTGGCTCGCAGGAGGGATTGTTAATTAGCTGAGATGCAGACGTACGCAGAGATTCGGGGCCCAGCCTGTGCTGGGGACCATCAAAGCAGCTCTGCAGACCGGCAGAGATTCATCAATTTGCTGTGCTGAGCCAGAAGTGACTTCACGTAGCGCTGGCGGGACACCTTGTCACTGCTGTCCCAAACCTGCTGCTTCCAGGAGTGTAACATGCAGCACAGGGAGGCTGGAGCTGGTTCCAAGCACAACCAGCTGAGCTCTGCATCGCTCCGAGACCCAAATTGGCCCCAGAACAAGTGCAGCTCCATTTGTATGCACTGCTGATCCTGAACCATTAAATCATATGGAAACCACGCTGACTCCACACAAAGCCATCTCTGGGTACAGATAAATCCATACAGCTGCCAGGGCTTTAAAAATAAAGAATTCAAGTCACAGCGCAAAGGGAACTGGGTGAAATGTAGTGGCCCCTGCGAGCTGGGAGGTCAAACTAATTGATACAGTGCTTTGTTCTGGTGTTAAAGTGGTGAATCTGCAGCTGGGGCTCCAAAGCAGAGTGATAATAGCAGCAAGAGCAGTGCCAGAAAGGAAAAGCCGAGCAGTTGGCAGAGCCATGGCTGCAGTGAGACAGGGAATTCTCTGGAGATCTGAGTAGGCAAAAGGGAACAGCTCCCTGCACTTGAACCTGGGGGATGAACGGAGAATCCAGTAACAAAAGAGGGCACTGGGAAATTCAGGTCAGTGGGTCGAGGCAGGTGATTCCCCCCATTTACCCTGTCCTCATGAGGCCCCACCTGGAGTGCCGTGTCCAGCTCTGGAGTCTTCAGCACAACACAGATGTGGATCTGTTGAAGCTGGTCCAGAAGAGGCCATGGAGATGTTCCAAGGGCTGGAGCCGCTCTGCTCTGGGAGAGCTGGGGTTGTTCAACCTGGAGCAAAGATGGCTCCAGGGAGACCTTAGAGCCCTTAAAGCGGCTCCAAGGAAAAGGTGTAATGTCTTCAAACTGAGAGAGGGCAGCATTAGATGAGATACTGAGAGGACATTCTTCCCTGCGAGGATGGTGAGGCCCTGGCACAGGTTGCCCAGAGAAGCTGTGGCTGCTCCTGGATCCCTGGAAGTGTCCAAGGCCAGGTTGGACGGGGCTTGGAGCACCCTGGGATAGTGGGAGGTGTCCCTGCCCGTGGTGGGGGCATTGGAACCGGATGATCTTTAAGGTCCCTTCGTTCCCAAATAAATCTGTGATTCTATGACCCTATGAAATTCTGGCTTGTGGATACAGGCAGGATGGATTCCTGCAGGGAGTTCCGGCAGAGGAGTGGGCGGTTTCTATAGGAGGAATGAAGGATTGCCAGAAGTCCTCGCTTGGCACAGTGCCTTTAACAGCAGTAATAAAACATGCAGTGCCTCCTGGTAGCAGTGCCAGTAATAACCATCCAGATTAATATTGATGTTGATATAAATAAAGCTATACGCAATTACAATCAGCTAAGGCTAAAAAGATATTATTTTTCTGGATTGAACAATTAAGTGCAGTGTGCACTTACAGATAGAGAAGGGTGGAAGTAGGGAAGGATTTATATTGTCTTCTGAAACGTTCAACACTGGCCACTGTCAGAGTCAGGAAACTGCATCGATCTGTTTGGGAATGACAATTTCTCTTTCCTGCAGCAGCAGCAAAATATTTGTACTGGGAGTTCAGTACTTTAGCCTCACTTAATTCAATACTAAAAGATCTTGGTGGACAGAGATATATAAAACTCCAGCATGATGTAGTGAGAATCTTGGGTATGCCTCTGCATAGGAAGAGTTTGCCTTATGATGGGACAGGAGCTTAAAGTAAAACCTGAACGTAAACATGTGAATAAAATGTGAATCGGGGATCAGCCAGCCTGCATCCTGCTTCCTACAGTGCATGCCAAAACTTCCCTCCCAGTGTGAGAAATTAGGACTGGCCATGTGTGAAACCACACAGAGATTTCAAAAATCATAAAATAGTTTGGGTTGTGAAAGACCTTTTAAAGATTATCTTGTTCCACCCCCCTGCTATGGGCAGGGACACCTTCCACTATCCCACCTTGCTCCAAGCCCCACCCAACCCTGAACACTTCCAGGGATGGGGCAGCCACAGCTTCTCTGGGCAACAAGGCTCTTCCACTGGCACTGGCACCTATGACATTTATCTGACCCTGATAAAATAATCTAAACCAGCAATAAACTGCTTCTTCCCCCCACCCCCAATTAAAAAAACAAAAGGCAAAACAAAACTCACAAATCCAAAACCTCTCTACACAGATTTTTTTTTTTTTGCTTCAAGAGGCTCAGAAATGGCACAAAACCTCCCCTGCAGGTGCATCAGGAAGGTGCAGTAGGACAAACCTGAAGCAGACAGGTGTCACATAGGTGAGGTACCCTGTACCTACAGCTTGGCAAAGGTGTCCTGATCAAATCGCGTGTTCTTGTCAGTCACAGACAGAGAAATGTTGCTGTTCTGATGGGGGATTATGGATCAACTGGGAAATCATTTGTGTTACATTCTGCATCACCCTATTACATTTAGTTCTGGTGCTCAAATCTGCCAAGTATTTATCCAGGGGATCTGCCTGGCCTTTGGGAGAGTAATAATGAGTAACTAAGCCTTTTACCATCCCAATAATAATGAAGTTTTAATGGTGAATTAAGGAACAGAATGAGAGAAAATCCAGCCATGAAGCTGTTGCTGCCAGTTAGTATCTAACTGGATAGTCAGATGTGGAAGTGTTAATGAATTTGGGTAAATGAAGGAGTGATATAATCCAACAAAGTCTATAAACATAAATCAGGATCAATAAAATACCGGCTGTACAGATTCAGCCTCAGATTCTGAGGTAAGAAACAGCTGCAAACCTCTCCATAGGTTTATATATAAACCCCATGGAACTGAGGCTGTTTAGCCCAGAGGAGAGGAGGCTCAGGGGGGCCTTCTCAACTACAACTCCCTGACAGGAGGGTGCAGACACCTGGGGGTCGGCCACTTCTCCCAGGAACAAGTGACAGGATGAGAGGAAATGGCCTCAAGTTGCACCAGGGGAAGTTTAGATTGGATTTTAGGGAAAATTTCTTCATGGAAAGCATGGTCAGGCATTGGGACGGGGTGCCCGTGGAAGTGGTAGAGTCACAATTCCTGGAAGGATTTAAAAGATGTGTACATGTAGCACTTAGAGGCATGGTTTAGTGGTGAATTTGTTGGTGTTAATGGTTAGACTGGATGATTTAGAAGACCTGTGCCACCTAAACGATTCTGTGATTCCATTCTATGACTCTCTATTCCCAGGCTTTTAGGTCTTGGCTGCACTAGAAAATGTTTCTTCCACATTCTGTCAAGTGCTGGCCAGTTCAGTGCTACTGGTCAACATCTGCAGAGGTGACCAAACTGAGACCCACAGGGTAGAAAAAGGTTTTGAGTATAATTTATGAACCCAAACATTGGATGCACTTGGGTCTAGTTAAATATATGAGCCGAGGAAAATAATTGGAAAACTTCATTAAAGGGTATTTAATCACATCTCCAAGGCCACATTTTCTCCTGCATCCCTGCTGGCACTGACAGGTAAGATGTAGTTGAGTCAAATTCTCCTGGCACTATAAACGGGAATAATGTATCCCTTAATTCTTAGGTGAAAACAATTAATTTCTTGAAAGAAAACTGTATCTCTGCCTTAATTTTCTTCCTGTTTTCCTGCCAGAGAACCACATAAATCATCTTCCTTTTCTAAAGTCAACCTCAGCCGTGGACGTGTCTCAAACAATTGTAGGATGAACCTGCTGTCAGAAACCACCTTCTGATGCTTGGCCTGCGTGAGCTGCCACTGACCCCTCGCAGGAACTCGCTCACACCCTCTCTGCACCTTTTATTTGTTGTTCTACTTACAGGGAAACGGAGGGGAAAACCATAAAAATAACGAGCATGTAAACAACTCTGCTGGGGAACAAACAGCTCAGAGGAAGAGCTGTGAAAAATCACACAGAGCAGAGAAAGTCTCCCGAGATAAATGGGACTATTTAGGGCAGCCAGACAGTAATTGCAGCGTTTGCAAAAGTCAGAATGTACCACGTTATTCCTGGCAAACGTCGTGTTTGGTGGACACAGCCCATTTTCTCTTCCTGAGGCCGGTGATTTCCTTTTGGTTTGTTCCCTCCCTAATTGAGCAGACTTTCCAAATAATTTTCCCGATGCTTTGGTCTCCCCCTTGCAGTTTTATAGGCTGTTACAAGTGCTGGTGGTGTCTGATGTGTGAAAACTGAGACGAGTTAATTTGGATGAGGCGTAACGGGGATGCTGTAGTGCCACGGCTGGATGAGCTCTGTCCTAGAAGGGAGGTTTCTAGGAGAAACAATATCAGCATCGTTTGCTGAGAGCACTGAAATGTGGGCTCTTCAGAGGAAAATTGAGAAAACAAAATTGAAACCACTTGTAAGCCTAAGCCTGCCTCCGTGAATTCTGGGCTTTGTATAAATCAAGTACATTGTCATTTTCTACATCCTTTGCTGCTTAATACCCACCAAATATCCTCCAGTGTTTGTTCTGCAGGATGCAAGGGATGTGTGGGCATTGCTCAGGGAGCAGCTCTCTGGCTCAGACTGCACAGAGGTCTTAATGGATGCGGAAGCAAGATGGGAAACCTTCCCTGTGAGGGTGCTGAGGCCCTGGCACAGGGTGCCCAGAGAAGCTGTGGCTGTCCCATCCCTTGAAGGGTCCAAGGCCAGGTTGGACAAGGTTTGGAGCAACCTGGGATAGTGGAAGGTGTCCCTGCACGGGCATAGGTTTGGTGGTATCTGTGATACCATCACCTCCAGATACTCATCCCCTGAGTCCAACCCCAAATGATCATAAACCTGAATCAAAGCCTAGGAGATTTTTAAAGCGAAGATGGCTGGGGTTCTTTTTTTTGTATGCTTTTGAGGATTCATATTTTTCCTCTACTCTCCTATTATGATATCTACAAATTACCTTTGCCTTGGAAAGCAAGCTGGGATTTTCCTGAGTTTCCCATTATTCCAGAATTTTGAACCTTAAAACCTCGCATCATAGTAAAACACGTCCCTGGAAATGTTCAAAAAATGGGTAGGTGTGGCACTTGGGGATGTGGTTTTGTGGTGAGCATGGCAGTGCTGGGTAAATGGTTGGATCTGATGGTCTTGGAGATCTTTTCCAATCTAAATGATTCTATGAATCCATGAGACATCTCAAAGGTTGCATCCCTGTGGACTGACCACAGGCCCAGGGACATGAAGCCGAGGTGGGGTGACTTGGAGCCATCCAACTCTCTTGTTGGGTGAGCAGAGTGTGCTGCACCACGTAGTATCCATGGAGGTACCACAGTCCCTCCTCCTGTGTTAAACCTGTCCCTAGGGTTCATTAAACAGCAGTATTTTAGAGGGGCTGTGAGCTCTGGTGCTCCTGGCTGATGCTGCCAGACCTCAAATCTCCCTGTAATTATAACTGGCCACTTTTGATAAGCTTTTTTAAAATTTCAGCTCTCCACTGCTGTGCCTTCAGCATAATGGTGCTGCACAGGGTGTATTTGTGTGGTGGGTGATGTTGTTTCTCTAAAGCACTAATCCTAAAAATCCTCAGGGGGAAAAAGGGTTCTTTGAACTTCATAAAACTGCATATTTGCCTACTGCTAATCAGTCAAATACAACCTCCAGTTTGAATCTTCTTGGAGACTGGGGAGAATAAAAATACCCTGGGAGCAGGCAGGGAAGGGTTAACAAAGGAGACTCAGGCTGTGAAATTGAAATATTCTTTCTGGCTCGGAGAAAGCAAGAACACTCGTCAAGCACAGAGGCTCTTTATCTGGTGTCTGACAGTGCCACAGGGGACAGCGAGATGCTGCAAACCAAGGTCATTCCTCCCTCTTTGAAGTGATGCAGTCCTACATGCTGGCACGGAGGTAAAAGTTGGACCTCCAGCTCAGCCAGACTGATCGATGACACGGGTCAGGGAAAAAAAACCAACTGGAAAAGGCAGAAGTATCAGCACCCAAATCCTCAGATACTGAGAGTTAAAAGGGATGAGGAAATTATCTCATCTGACCTCATTTGGGATTGGATTTTTCCCAACGTATTTCTCCACAGAGTCTCATAACTTGTCATGTAAGGGAGGGAACTGAAAGTCAGTAACATGTGGATGGCAGGTGAATTAAAATTCTCCCTTTTTGAGCCGGGAATCAGAGGAGAAAATTAAACAGCTTTTAAACAGGATCAAATTCTACGAAGAATTATGGCACATACCTACCCAAAGGACTACGTGAATGTGTACAAAGCAGTGAAGATGGTCAGAACACTTGTCTGTGGCTGGCTGTACTGTTCAGCTGCTGGCATTGCTTTGGGATGGTGCTGGGATCTGCTGACTGACTCAGGCATGGTCTGGGAAAGCTGCTCTTGCTGGTCAGCAGAAGGAAGGAGCCACCTTGTCCTGGAGGGGACAACAGGAGCGGAGTTCAGCTACATCAACAGGAGCCCTGATCTCAGGTCAGAGGATGAACCCCGACCTTCTTTATTAACAGGTAGAGATATAGTCAATTGGCTTATCTGTGGGCCAGAAAAATGCCTGAGCTCTTAAACTGTATCCTGTCAGTGCTTTTCAGATGCCACAGCACCGCCGGAGGAGGAGGAGGAGGAGCAATGATGGCTCTTTAGCGGAAGAATTGTCATAACATTTATGCAGAGCTGAGCGAGCTGTTAGCTCCCAAGAAATACCAAAGCTCTCCAGTGTCAAGCAGATGACAATTTTTAAAGCCTGAAGATGTTGTGAATTACAGGGGAGAGGGAACAGAGAGAGGGAGGCTCTGTTTTTAGCACAAAGCTGCAAACAGCTCCCTCACAGTCCCGGTCAGCTTGAGAGGTTCCTGGCCTGTGTCTGGGCTTAAATGTTAATGCAGCGTGACAAGAGGATGTACAGGGAGAGGGGAGACTTCATCAGGGTCCTGCATGCACCAATAAGCTCTACAACCTCCTCCCTTCTCCTTCAGTTGTGGCTGCCTGTGCTGGAGGGAGCTCTGACAAGGCTCAGCCACAGCCTTGGGTCGTTCTGCTGCGCTGTGAGTGTGTGGGAGGACCTGTTTGGGGTCTCTTTCCTGTATTGCAGGAGCTGCCCCAAGTTCAGTCCCTTGGCTGAGAGATGCTGAGGTCAGTCTGTGCCCTGCCTTGTGCCTTGCTGATCCTGGCCTGCTGACTTGGCTTCCTGGACCCGCCTTGATACTTCGGACTTGTCTGGCATCTGCTGGACTCCTGGCCACTCTCACTGGACCAGCTGTGCTCTCCTTGCCTGGGTGCCATGGAACCAAACCCATGTTGGGAGGTCCATATGGGTTATCATCCTTATTTCCATTTCTCTCCAGGTCACTGCAGCACTGGATGGCTCAGACTCTCCTGCCCTGTCCTGCGCTCCCAGGATTAGCCCTCTGCCTTAGACACGGAATTCTCCCCCTCAGCCACAATCCCAGATGAATGCAGTGATGGCCAACATCTTTCAAAGAATCAGAATGGCCTGGGTTGGAAGGGATCATCCCGTTCCAACCCCCTGCCATGGGCAGGGACAGCTTCCACTATCCCAGGTTACTCCAAGCCTCATCCAACCCAGCCTTGGACACTTCCAGAGATGGGCCAGCCACAGCTGCTCTGGGAAACCTGTGCAAGGGCCCCACCATTCTCACAGGGAATAATTCCTTCCCAATATCCCACCTAACCCAACCCTCTAGCAGTATGAAACGATTCCTCCTTGTCACTCCAGACCCTTGTTCAAAGTCCTTCTCCAGCATTTAGGCACTGGAAGGGGCTCTAAGGTCTCCCTGGAGCCTTCTCTTCTCCAACTCTCCCAGCCTGTCTCCGTAGCTGAGGTGCTCCAGCCCTCAGAGCATCTCTGTGGCCCCTCGACAGGTCTTTGAAGGGGACTGAAACCCAGCCATGTCTCTGCCCTCCTGGCTGCCCCAGTGGTCTGAGCCTGTTGGGAGCATCTGCACAGCGTTGCACCCTGGGCTGGTGGCCCCCGAACACCCGAGGTGAGTCTGGCCTGCGAGGGGTGATGTCTGCACACCAAGAGTTTCACACCACCTGCTTCTCCAAAGCGGGACCTTTGCAAGGTGTGGGGACAAACGGTGATGGGAAAGGAGGTGACTGTCACAGCCCTGAGCGCACTAACAGGTTCTGCAACCTCTTCCCTGCCCCTCCCAGGCTTTAGCTGCCTGTGCTCAGGGTCAGCCCTGGTGTAGGGCAGCTGTAACGTTGGATCAGGCTGCTGTGGAAACCTGAGAATTCCTGCTCGGAGTTCTCGCCCATGAGCTCACCAACCCTGGGCTTGAGAGCTCTGTTTCTACAGAAGCCCTTGCCTCTGGTCCTTGCCTGAGCTGGGGTGCAGGTATGGCACTGCCTGCCCTGCCTTGCCACACAGTTCTTCCCAGCAGAGGCAAGCAGGAAGACGGATGTTACTACTATAATAAAAGTCAAAGCTCATTCCCATTCCCTTCATTTTAAGTATTAAAATGGTGGGATTCTTTGCCAGTATAAATGCATGATTAATTAATTCCCTTTCTAGAAGCATCGTGTTCTTTAGTCCCTGTTTCACACGGACTGCAAATGGAGCACAGAATGAAACGCCAGTGACGGGGCTACATTTAGCAGACAGAAAACACATCTGGCTAATTGCTTATGCTGTTCAGGCTTTTAAAAGTCAAAGTACTTGGGGCTCCCTGCTGATAAAAATATTCCGAGCTGCCGCTTGGCTCCAGGGTGAACGTAATGTGAAACCTCCTCAAAGCTTAAAACACTCTCACCTGCTCCTGAACCGCTCCTTTGGTTGCACCGCCTGCCCCGGGGCTCTGCTCTGAACCCGAGCGTGGAGCTGACGGAGCTTACAGAGAGGAGTAGGAGCATCCCCTCTTTTTTTTCTGGCTCCGTTCTCTGATCAGTCTCACAGGTGCCCTCATCAAAACCATCGTGTCAGAGCGGAACAGGGATGAGCAGCGGGATGTGGGAGGACTTCAAGCCAGTTGTGTCACTTTTACCTCCTGTAAAACCTGGGAAAAAAGTGAAAAGCTGCTGTGAGCTGCCTCGAGGATTCGGCTGCTTTCTTTGTCCTTGGAGTGTGAGCTGGGGAGTGGAAGAAGAGGGAGCCCAGAGGCTGCGAGCTTGCTCAGGGCACAGGAGCCAGGGACAGCAGGAGCAGGGGAAATAATCTGTATGTAAGCCATGATAACATGGCAAAGACATGAGAACTCAGGGTAAATTCGTAATTTAAAAAGCCCCAAATGACAAACATATGAAAGAAGGTCAGTGTGTATTTGCATGTTTCAATATTAATACAGAGAAAGAAGGGATGGTTCTTCATGTTGTGGACAGCTGCACCTTAGAATTCCTTGCCAGAGGTTGTGGATGTAGAAAGTTTTCCTGGGTTAAAAGGGAACTTAAGACAGGACTTTAGAGAGATCTGTTGAAGATTACTGAGTAGAGAAACCACATCAGGTTCATGGAATTCTCTGAGATGAAAGTAGTTGGAAGCTCTATTTGGAAGCTCCTTTTCTGACATCTGCTTTTGGATCCTTTTGAAAACAGGGCAATGGACTACTTGTGCATTCTGTCTGAATCAGTATCCCTGTCCCTTTGCCCTTATGATAGTATTTATTTATTAACAATAAACCATTAACATGAATATGACAAAACTGAATAATTTTTTAATGACTCTTTTCTTGTTAAGTTTCAAACAAGCCTTATACCCTGAGAACATTTAAACAGCCAACATTATATTTCTTAAAGGCATGTGATGGGATGCATTCACTTCAGGGAGAGAAGCCAGACAAACCTCCCATGTGCTCATCAAATGCTCACAAAATAGAGGATTTAGATTACAAATTATGACATGTTCTTCTACAGTAACGTACAGCAAATAGAAGGATTTACCTCCTGCTACAGTATTAAATAAGCTGTTCTAGAGGCTAACAAATCTGCTTCCCAAATTCCTAGGAAATGAAACTTTAAGACTTTGTTTCCTCTGTTCCTCCATCACGGATGTTTTGAGAAGAAATGAAATGAGCACTGTGATGTGATTTGGAGTCCAGCCTTATTATGTGAATGTATTATGAGAGCTCAGCCAGGGTCTTACACTGATGTGTTGGTGACATAAAATGTTTAATGACATCCCTCATGACATCCCCTCTCCCTTGTGACAGTGTGGGAGAGAAATGTGGCTGCTACAGACCAAGGTCCTGAGCTACCCGGTCTTGCCAGCTCTGTCAGAGGAGTGTCATGGTCCACTGTAAGACATCAAATCTCCACTCAGAAAATGACTGATATCTCCTCCAGCATCTTTACACTGAGGCTGTGCTTCCTGGACAGGTGTAAAATTGAGCATGCTGAGGAGGTTTTAATCTTACACAGCTTCTCTGGGCAACCTGTGCCAGTGCCTCAGTAAAGAATTTCTTCCTAATCCCTCATCTAAACCTGCCTTCAGACACACAGTGGTTTAACTCCAGTGCTCCGACACACACAAGGTGCATTCACACACCAGAAATAAGCGTTTGTGAAAGGCATAAAGAGCCTTCTCTTTCAGACTCGGGCCTACCTTTCCTTTCAGGCAGAGCTGCATGCTATCAGTTGGGTAATTCACAATTATTTACCTTAGAACCAGCACTGTGGCCTTTCAAACCCAGGATTTGTGTCCAGCCCTCCCGCTCACTCAGGAAGTATTGCTGAAGACATTTGAGTTCTAACAAGCCATTCTGTCTATTTTAACACAACGACCAAATGCCAACTTGTATTCATCCAGAAAGCTGTCAAGGGTTTGCATGTCAGTGGGTTTTCTTCTACTTTAATTTAAAATTTCAGGGACAGTTTCAGTATTTGCCATGCTCTGTTCTTTCCCAGTCATGGCTAGGATCATTAAATCCTAAGAAAATCCCAAAGGCAGGGAAGCTAATAAAGCAGTCTTTTGTTCTGTGGCTGGCATGGTCATTCAAGCAGGAGGTCAGTAAAAAAATCACATTTTCCTGACTGCTGTGGGGAACTGAGCAGATGAGTACCCTGCCTCTTCCTAACCCCCATGCCGTGGCAGGAAGAAGTGAATTTGCATTTAATACAGTCTAAAAACCCATTCAGTGAAATAACTGCGAGTTAGTTTCACAGCGAGGCCCTGCTGATGTTGGCTGGCATTTCCACAGCCTCCTGGTGATTTAGGGAATACTGAAGGAGTTTGTGTGGTCCCCTTGGCCAGGCTGCCTGACCCTGCATGTGCCGTGTCTAATGTGTGCTGACCCCACTCCATAGCACCTTGAGAAAGGAAACCTTAAAATAGATTCAAACCTTAAAATATATTCCATTTCCCTGCTTTGTCACCTCTTATCCAGGATCAGTAAAGTGGCCTGGTTACAAGGCAAAACTGGGAGCTGCTGTGATTTCAGACTGTGCCCTGGGTTTGGTTGTTTTGTGGGTTTTTCAGTCGTTTGTTTGTAGTGGTTAGCACAGAAAGATTCTCCCAACACTCCAGTATTCAGTGGTGCATGATTATTTTTATTTCTTTTGCCCTAAATAATCAGTCCCTGCTCTATTCTTCATGTTTGTTTTTTTTTTTTTATATAAGGATTTTCTGCTTCAAAATGGAAATAAAGATTGGCTTCAAATTCCCTGGCCAAGCTTCTCATATGGGATGCAGATTGTCTCGGCTTATCTGGCTCAAGCCTGTCTGCATGTAACCTTGTTTTCTTTGGAACTTCAGTGTTGCTGTGTGCTTCATTGTTCACATTTCTTACAGCTGGGGTTGTGGCAAGAGAAAAATCAGCTTTTTGTTTCTCTTCTGCACCTCTGGATAGATCACTGCTGATGCAGATGGAAATACTCTTTCCTTACAAATGTCTGGACTCAGCATTCAAACTGGAAGTGTTCAAGGCCAGGTTGGAGCAACCTGGTCTGGTGGGAGATGTCCCTGCCCATGGCAGGGGGGGGGAACTGGATGATCTTTAAGGTTCCTTTCAGCCCAAACCATGCTGGGATTCATTTACACACCTGGAGTATGGATGCAGCAGCTCTCAGGAGTCAGTGCTACCCGCTGTCCTTGGACTTGCTTGGTCACCAGCTCCTAAGAAAGGTCTAAAAGCTGGAGAAAGAAACCTCCCAAGACACACAATTCTTTTGGTGGTGCTATCAGAGAGCTGTTCCCTTTAAGGGCAGAGTAACGGGATCAAAATCCACCACGCTATGGGAGATGGGCAAACAACATCTGCGTGGGTGCAAGAAGTCAGGAATTAACCCGACCTACTGCTGTTCCCCGGCATCACAAATACATCCTTTGCCCCTAACACAGGATGTATCATTTCACCAACAGGAAGAATCCACAGCAGCAACCCTCAGCAGGGATGGGGTCAGACTGTGAAACAAGGCAGAGCTGCGGCACTGGGATGTTTTCATGAGGAGTGGAAGCTGTCAGAAGGACACCAGAACATCAGTGGTTGTTCACTGCACGTGGTGCTGAGCAGGGCTGCTCCTGCTTAGAGATAGCAACAACTCAGTAACACTCAGATAATGTCTCCATGTCAAGATTTATGAGTTCAGAGCTCCCTTGTTCAGTAATGATTTATTGTTTACTCTTTTTATTCTGCTCTTTTTTCAGATGAATGTCCTGTGGGAGCAGTGTTATTACCATGACACCTGCAACGAGAAAATAGAATCTTATCACAGAATGGTTTGGGGAAGAGTATTAAAGATCATCCAGTCCCATGGGCAGCGACACCTTCCATTATCCCAGGTTGCTCCAAGCCCCATCCAACCTGGCCTTGGACACTTCCAGGGATGGGGCAGCCACAGCTTCTCTGGGTAACCTGTGCCAGGGCCTCTCCACCTTCACAGGGAAGAATTTCTTCCTAATATCTAATCTAACTCTCTCCTCTTTTAATTTCAAACCATTTCCCATTTTCCTGTCATCATGTGACCAAGTAAAAAAGTTACTCTCCTGCTTTTTTATAAAGGCCTCAGTGAGGTCTCCCCTGAGCTGCCTCTTCTCCAGGCTGAACAAGCCCACAAACACCAACAACCCTGAGGCACAGGTATCACGTCAGGTTAGAGCCTCCTGACTCGTTTCTATGCCCAGCACGCCCAGAAGGAAGGAAGATCTGATTCATATCCCAGATCATCTTCTGCAGCAGCTCTCAATTAAAAGGAAAAATCCATCCGTTACCTGGGATATACAGTGGTACTGAGTTTGTCTTGAAACACTAGCACAAGAACTACAGAGCTTGGTTTTATTTCAATCACAGCTGCCAGGAGAGCTGGGTAAGCCAGCTGTAGTGTGCCAGCTGTGTGACTTGTATCACTGGAAAAATCCCACTGCTTCCCTGGCTGCTGCTTGTGCTCTGGCACGGCTCCCACTGCTCCGCTGGACAAGTGCTTCCACTCAAAGGCCACCAGACCCCATCCCCATCCCCTGCCTCATCCCTGCACCCCATCCCCACACCCCATTCTCATGCCTATCCACATCCCAATCCCCATCCCCACACCATCTTCATCCCCACATCCCAATCCCCACCCTTATCCCCATCTCCATCCCCATCCCACACCCCATCCCATCCCCACACCCCCATCCCATCCCCACAGCCCTATCCCATCCCATCCCCATCCTCATCCCCACCCCTATACCTCATCCCCGGCCTCATTCCCATCCCCCATTCCTATCCCCATCCCTACACCCCATCCCCAGACTCAATCCTATACCCCATCCCCATCCCTGCAGGCCATCCCCATTCCCATCCCCATCTCCATGCCAATCCCATCGCTACACCCCATCCCCATCTCCATCCCCATCCCCAGCCCAATATTCCGTCCCCATTCTCATTCTCATCCCCATCCCCATTCCCATCCACACCTCCATCCCAATCCCATCCCCACATCGCAAACCCATGCCCACCCACATCCCAATCCCCATACTCACGCCCCATCCCCAACCTCATTCCCATACCCCAGCCCCATCTCCATTCCCATCCCCATCCCCGTCCTTATCTCCATTCCCAACCTCATGTCCATCCCGAACCTCATCCCCATTCGCAGCCTCACCCCCATCCCCAGCTCCATCTCCATCCCCACGCCCATCCGCATCCCCAGCCCCAGCCCCGCACCCCATGCCCACCCCG